>JAXRJS010000066.1:1507500-1807500 GCA_037127375.1 Dione juno
TATATATATATATATACTATATATATATATATATATCTATATATATATATATATATATAATATATTATATATATATATATATAAAATAATAGCCTTATAATATATAATATACAAAAAAGGTTTCGCTCTTATTTCGCTTCGCTCGTCAACTCATCGACCTTTCCTTTTTCATAGTAATGAATAAAAATATTTTAAAACGATTACGTTGCTATTCAGGGTTCCGTACCTTGAAACAAAAAAACGAAATCCTTAAACGGTCACTTTGTTGTCCGTCTATCTTTTGTCTGTCCGTCTTTGAAATTATACAATTTGGCTAGATGTTAAAACTTACAGTATATATATATATATATATATATATATATATATATATATATATATATATATATATATATATATATATATATATATATATATATATATATATATATATATATATATATTAAAATAATAGCCTTATAATATATAATATACAAAAAAGGTTTCGCTCTTATTTCGCTTCGCTCGTCAACTCATCGACCTTTCCTTTTTCATAGTAATGAATAAAAAATATTTTAAAAGGATTACGTTGCTATTCAGGGTTCCGTACCTTGAAAGAAAAAAACGAAATCCTTAAACGGTCACTTTGTTGTCCGTCTATCTTTTGTCTGTCCGTCTTTGAAATTATACAATTTGGCTAGATGTTAAAACTTACAGTATATATATATATATATATATATATATATATATATATATATATATATATATATATATATATATAATATATATATATATATATATATATAATTATTAGGTGAAACGGAAACCAAATTAAAAAGAATGCAAATTTAAATGGTAATGTGTTTGTCTTTGATCCACAATCTATTGGTACGGAACCCTCTCAGTCTGCGATTCTGATTCGCACTTCTTGATCTCACTCTACAAAAACTATAATAATCATTCATATAATTTTATTTTATATAATATTTATTGATAACTAAATATATTATTTCTTTCGATTCTATAACTAGAAATTTGAATTCCGCACCTGGGATTTGAACCGAAAACCTTTTAGACAATAACTAATATAGAACATTACATTGTATAGAAGCGAAAAAACCAATGCAAAGTAACAAACACTGTCGCGGCAGTGATTTATCCATTGAGCATTCATGCGATGCTGTGTACCCTCAGATGTCATCTCCACACTTTTAGCTATTTATCTCTTATTTTTCCTAATGTTTCTTAAAATTATTAAAAAAAAAAAAACAGAAAGCTTTGTCCCTTTACTAATGAAGCTTCTAGAATACACTGGAGATGACAGTCCTGTTGATTTTTTTTTAAATTATATATTTTTTTGTATTTTACACTTTTTTCCTGGTATACAGGATAGGTAAATAGAACCTAGTGTTAAGACACTCTGCCCAGATTTTCGACTTTACGAGACATTGCGTGTTGAGTGGCAGAACTCAACGCCGCGAGTTATATTATAACCAGAAAATATAAAAAATTAATTCCCTCAACTGGTAATCGAACACATAATCTTCGCGTTGACAGTCTTATATATTTAGTATTACTTTTAAAGTAAATTTTCCTTGTACAGTGTTTCTACTAATCCAATTTCATTGGAACAAACGAGTGAACAACATTGTGAAGATCTCAATTAGAGGTGGTATATAAATACGATTGTTCCTTAACCTGGTTTAAACTTTAAACTAGTTTAGTACGTGTTTCATTTACAATACAGTTTTTTTTTTACCTATTGTACGTATTGTATTCTATTGTACGCACTTTACAAATGTTATAGTGTGGGTTCAATTTCCACTGAGAATTAAAAAAAAAATAAACATGACTGCAATCTCCAGTGTATTTTAGAAGGAACCTGAGGAACGGATTGTCTTAACACTATAGTTTCTCTATTTAAGCCTGCAGTTTGTAGAATACAGAGTGAAGTTGTACATTTACGTACATATGTCAAGCTCTTGTTTCCTGCTAATTTTCGAGTCAATACGAGCTAATCGATGGAATTACCGCTGAATTTTTCTCTACAATGGGGGTAGCTTTACGGACTTATTCATTGAAAAGCAAATTAAAATAATTTATTTCCCTAAATGGGAAAATGTTATTAATTAATTCTCCTAATTCCGGGCCAAAACCACATCTATCTTATATACAGCCTAACGATATATAAAAATAATATATTAATTATTAGAATAATTTAAACCATAAAAGGAAATACTTTAAAATTATATTTTATCACATTATTCATGATATTTAACACTGTTGTTCTTTGTTACAGTGGAAGTCCCGATGGGGTGTCGTCACCAAGCTGTCTCCAGCTGCAGGTGAGTACTTTCCATTCATTATTTCCAGCCTATTGTTCTGTTTGACAAATGAAAATTTGTACCGAAAACACTGTGTTGTTATGGACCTAACATATAGGTAGCAGGTTTGGTTCTTGATTATAGAAATGTCAAAGAAAACCGAGATCTCGATGTATAGGTTTAGACATCGATTACATAAATCGATGTTTTAATAATATTATTTGTAGTGTATTCCAATACAATTGGGTTATTCTGTCGTCCGCTGCGTATACGGCAATGTAGTATCCACACGTGTATAGTGTACTCATTCTCCTTCTAACAGCTGAGCTGGTCGGGCGTGGAGCACTTATCGTGGTAGCCGATATACATAATAATGTCTACGGACGTATATACAACATTCAACAATTTTTTTATCATATTTTTATAAATATATAAATACATATATTATATATATTCATTTATTTTTATAATAAATGAATATAATTAGTATAATCACTATGAATTATTGCCAGAGCGAGGAAATGAATATAATTCATTTCCGCATGTGGGAATCGAACCCGGAACCGCCGGGTTTTTACAATCAGACGCTGTGACAGAGCAAATATAGGTAAAGATCTAATAATGTATAACTTCGTCCTTAGTTCTAAGCCCAGCTTAGGAAAATTGTAAGTTAAGCAGCAAACTTCACTATAATATTTTAATCAACCAGACCGTAAAGACGTATATTTTATAAGCGTTTTCCGTTATGGTTATATGCTTAGAGATTTGTACGACATATGACTAATTGTATGTACCCATGGTAATTTTGACACGGCACAGTAGGCAACATATACAATATATATGATTAACTTCGATGAACTTCGACAAATATAAAAAGATTTTTCAATTGGATACAAAAATTCTTGAGATTAGTGCAATCCACCCAACATACACTTTAGCTTTATAACATTAACATAGATCTTCCTGGCATCGTTTCCACAACTAGTTCGGTTTATTATTTACGGCACAAGATTGTTTTTTTTAACGTCAAATACATTATCACCGGTTCACTAAAGTTAATGCCTTAGACCTGAGAAGAACCGGCGCGAGAAACTCAGCTTTTTTTTTTATAGTCATTAAAATTTTACAATTATCCATTTTTGACAATGATACGTTCGAAATAGACACGTAATATCAAAGCCATAAGTACCAAAGTGGCCAATCTCCATAAAATTATAATTATAAATATTTCTATAGGTCACACATCTATTAAAATTAGATTAATTTTGTTTTTAAATTACCGTAATATATCATTTTGTTTTATATTGTAACGAAAGCGAGGTAACGTTAACGCCGTTATTAATATGTCGTTAGGATTTTTTATGGAATAGCCAGTTCAAAAAAAACCATTTTGTGGTAAATAAATTACGAAAACGTATTCAAATATTCTTGAACAAAAACAACAGTATTGTTGTTAATGTTGTAACTGAAAACGATGGTCGTGGCTTCGATTTCCAATCGGGATATTTGTTTTTTTAATTATAAGTGCTTTAAAAATGTGATAGAGTCGTTATAATATACTTCTTAAACGTATTTATATACATGCATACATATAAACTTCGCGCTTTATATTTAGCGGGGTAGCCAATGAGAAGGGAGCGCCAAACGCTGCGGTCCCCACATGCCTTTTTCACCTCGTCCACTGTCATTAACCTCTTCACACACGTACAATACATGCCCTCTGGGAGGACCTCATGCTTTCCTATACTATCTTCGACACTGTATTTTCGAAGGTCAACCAAGGTCTCCATCAATTGTCAACCGTCTCCCTCTTTGTCTCTTGCTTCATATATATATTATACTATTCTTTCATCGGTCATTCTTTTGACGTGCCCAAACCAGCTGAGCACATTCTTTACGTAATTACCTAATTATTATTATTAAATAAAAAATTGTATATAGCGAATCGATAATGGCAAACTCATGGAAGTTGAACAATTAGCAAATATTTACAACTTATATATCTGTTAAAAATTTAGTGACTTCTTTGCTGGAAGAACTTGAAAATTGGGCAGAGAACCAGGAGCAGAGTGTTATAGCACTAGGTTCCCCCTAACTACCCTGTTATATGTCAGAAACAGCTTGAAACTGAAAATCTATTTAGTAGAGCTTTCACTAAAAAGTTATTTTAAAAAATGCCATTCTCTACTTTTAAATCAGTTGTATGGATTTTATATGTACGTACATACTAGATATTAAATCAAAATAATACCTTAAATAAAGACCGAAGTCACAAGCGTTGCGTGTACAACCACTGTCCCACCACCACCCTGATGGTGTGCAATTAATCATTTAATAGCTTATTCAAAACCGAATCACATTATAAATTTGAACATGTAAAGCAAAGTCATTACATTACGCAGTAATTGTTCGTATTAAATGTTTTTTTTCGTGATAACGCGAGCTTTAATAGGCATTTATGTTTGAGCGTTTCGTGTTGTATCGAGATTGAGGGCCGATACGAATTTGTTGTATGGTTCAAGTTAAGAGCTAAGAGCTTGTGATTATGATAATCGCAATCATAATTTTAATCATAATTATTGATTATTTCAAAGAAAAAAAAAATGGAAAGAGAACAAAGATTCACATATTATGAACTTACGTAAATGATGAGGTTATTTCTTTTTTTATGCCTTAGCAGTTAGGTATTGTTAAAGTGTGTGCTGGAAAGAGAACTTAAATTATAACCTATGTTTTTGGTGAAAAGGTTAAATTTTGATTAACATAAATCGTTTTTTGAAAAATGTTATAACTAAATAAATTTATAAAACACATTGTAAAGTAAACACAATTTAGAACTGTAAACACTTATATAAAAAAAAGAGTGTAACTAATGAGACCTTTTTGAAAAATGTAGTCTAATTTGTTAATTTATGTTGACTCTATTTGGTTCTTTATACCTACGACTATAACGGATGGATTGATTAATTGAATTTAAATTGAATTCAATAAATTCAATTATGTTAATATGAGATCCAATTCAATATATTATATATATATATATATATATATATATATAATATATATATATATATATATATATATATATATATATATATATATATATATATATATATATATATATATATATATATATATATATATATATATATATATATATATCTATATATATATATATATATATATATATATATATATATATATATATATATATATATATATATATATATATATATATATATATATATATATAAATTTGAAATTCGAATAGTGTGTATCTTATAACTAGGACCATACAAAAATATACTATTTTCTCACCCTCTGTTAGAAGCTTCCGCAAAGTACTTTTGCTCGTGGAAATTCCTTTATACAGAACCTTTGTTAATGATAAAAGGTTACGGCGTGTTAATCGCTGTTGACCCCTTTGAATGGAAAAAAAACAAAATTGTTAAGATATTACTTATAAGGTATGCTATTTTTTTAAAGAAGGGAATAAAATTATAAATTAAAGGCTTTAATTTGTATGCCTTCTCATTTACATATTTAACTGTGTCACTTTTTATGATTGATATGTCTAATAATAAATAATATAATTCGTCTGTATGTATGTTTGTCACTACACAACTTGTAAACAGTTCGACCGATTGCAATATTATTTTGTATGTATATAGGTAGGTGGCGTTACAGTCCATTAGTTATCATTTATAGTAAAACTTCTTTTCTGCACAATGTCTAAAGTAATTTTATTTAGCTTTACGCTTTTGTTTCAAATATAATAAAATATACAAAGTGAACCTAGTTTTGAAACACTCTGATATCCACTGAATTTGAGTCAGTCAGTCATACAGTGCGTATTTCTGACGCAAAAAACTAAATAAATAATTTCCCCCGAGTGGTTACAAAACCCACTAACATCTTATATTGTTTTCAATCAAACGCTTCCACTGCACCACGATGGCCTCAATTCATTTGTTTTTTTTTTTTAAATTATATTATTAAAATAATTTTTCTAGTTCATTTATCTTATAAATTTATTACTTTGACGAAGTTTAATTTGGTTTGTAAAACATTTGGCCAGTGGATTTATAGCTGTTAGTAACTTCAGTTATGATTTAAGGAAGGAGAAAGTATTTATTGAACGAATTATTCAATACTGAAGTCTTCATGTGATATAACACTCCATTTTATTTTAGTGACTCAACTCGTTGACCTTTAGTTAATAAATCATGCACTGTTTTTATCTAATTTGACGATCTCCCTAAATACATAATCTTTAAAGCAATACTTGTATAATTATTAATTTTAAATTAATTTGCATCCTGGCATTAATACAAGGCAAAACCTCGAAAGGCGGAAAGCAGGCAATGGAGTACGGTTCCTTCGGTTCGCTCTGCCTATCCTGCCATGTGATAGATACAGCGTGAGGCTAAATAAAATAACAATATACAGCTAAAAAAAAACACATTCACGAACTTACAACAAAAACTTCTATCGAATAGAATCGAAAAATTGTATCATATGTTGGCTAAACATTATAAAACTAAAGAGACCGTCGTGGTGTAGCGGCACAGCGTACGACTGTGTGTTATGGGTTCAATCTATCAGTGTAATAAATTATTTCAATTTCCTCGTTCTAGTAATAACACAAGGAGCAGCGTTGAGTTCCGCTACGGTAAGTGGTCGGTAAGTGAGTAACGGAGTATCTTAACAGTAGGGTTTGCCTTCCCTGCTATATGCCAGATGCTGTGTCAAGCTAGTTAAGCTTTTTTCAAAAAATGTTAACAACAAAAAATATAGCTACAGTAAGTGCTTAAAATTTCTAGTTTCGATATAACTCGATGAGAACGTATGACAGCTTGCCTTACCAAGAGGCGCGGGCTTGGATCGTGCTATTTTAAATTTTATACGTTTCTGTATTTGTATGAGTATATATGAATTATATATAACTTAATTTTTTTCTACAATAAAGTGAATGGTCACTTTATTCTTTCTATATAAAACGCAATTTATTAGGTATTTCTTTTTAATATATTATTAACGTTTCATTGACAGGTAGGTTTAAAGTTTAATTTTAAACTGAAATAAGTTTTCATTTGGAGCTTCCATTTTATAAAATATTAATTTTAAAAGCTTCAAAGTGTTCTCGAGCGCTGGATATGTTGACACATTTAGTTTTTCAATATTTTTAAAGTTTATTTCAAACTGTTTTTATAAATTTTGTAATAAACTAAGTTTGATAAACTATCATGAACTAATTGCCATTCTGGGAAAGTTGTGGGGCTATGGATTCGATTCCTGGTTGGGGGAATATTAATTAAGGCAGAACCGTCTAAGCGCACTGATCACTAAGCCATATATTCTTATAAAGTAACTTCGAAATTCTTGTATGCTAATTTCAACTTATTTCCTTCCAAAACATACTTACAAAATTTGCAAATTTTCAGGGTTATTGTTAGAATGAGGGTCTATGAAAATTTGGACAGACGATTTCCAAATGGCTAGTAGTCGTATCCCCTTACGTTAAAAAAAGTAAACACTTTCTAGAAATATTCATATCTAAATATAATTAAATAATTTTAGTTTTATGCTGTGTCCCGCATAAAACAGGGTAGACAGAGGAAGCCTAGTATTGACACACTCCGTTCCCCATGGTGGAAACCATTTGAGACATTGGCGGAAAGTGGGGAACTCAACGCCGCCCTTTGACTTGTTATCAGAGCGAGGAATTCTCTATACTAATTTATTCATTCAATATATTAATACGTGTTAAAATATTTTCAATACAATATAAATGGATTCTGGCAACAGTCTAAACAGAATATACCAATATAATAATATTATACACATCTAAATTATTGTATATACATCTTACGAGAAATCCTTATCTTTCCCCATACCTATACTTCAACTAATCAAATTAAAAAGTCATATATTCTAATTCAAAAGTTACCCCCTAAGGGAGACTCGAACCCACAACCGTGTGCAGTCTTACCTAAGCCTATTTTAATTTCATACAACGTAAATGACATTTGATCTCCAATTTGTAACGCTCCAGGATCCCCGCTATTTATATTTGCTATATGTAAGGGGACCGAATTAAAAATTCTTTCATTATTTATCAGAATTTTTTTTTCTTTTTACCATCTGTTTTGTGGCTTTATTGTTTTGTAAGGTAGACTTAGGTTTGATATAAAAATATAAATATATTAGAAATATAAATATATTATTAGGAAAATAGTTCTAAATTTGTCATAAGTATAAAAATCATATATATCTCTGGGTCTATCTTTTGTAGACAGTATTGCGTGTTTACTGATCAAGTATTAATCTATATAATTATAGTCAATACTAAACGTCTGATAATATAAGTTCTTTAACTCAACACGCAAGGTCTAGAAAATTGGATAGTGTGAGGGGAATTTGCGGGATCTATATGCGGGATTCAGCGTGAAACTTATACGTAGAAAAATGTACATACTATACACGGTTCATATATTATATATCACTCACATTTAAATTTAAAACAAATGATTATGTTTATTAAATAACATAATCTTTGTTTTTAAAAAAGTATAGAGATGCAACACTAACTTAAAAAAGTAACTTAGATAAGTAGAGTAAGAATAGAGTTTGAAGCAATTTCTTATAATAACCCTATAAAATATCTTAATACATATCATATTAAATCATACATTATTACAACTTTCATTATTTAAGATCGTAACTTTCAAATGTCTCTACAGTATAGGGGGGTATATGAGTAATAGTGGGACCCCTCGGTCTTAAGGAATTCAAATTACAGATTTTATGGCGAGGAAATCTGTTTAATGTCGCAAGTAGGGGACGTTGGCACTTTTTCTTGTATTTCTAACTACTTTGCTACGAGAATATACATGTCGTTTAAACAAATAATTTTATCATTATTTATAGAAAACGTATAGAAATTTGTTGGTAGCCGGACTCGAACCTGCGTCCTATGGAAAACTTTATACACTTATTATATTGGCAAATATTTTTCCTTAATAGATAAATATAAATATATTTTTAGTCCAATGAGATAAAATAAAAAATTAACATGAACTTCCTTTCAGCTTCAGGCTTTATGCTACAAACTAGAGTAAGTAGAAAGACATTTCATTCAAATTTCAGGCATTGCGTTCTGATTGGCGGAACTCAACGCCGCGCTTTTTATTAACTGAGCCGAGACAAAAACCTTACTCCAAGTGGGGATTAGACCCACAACCAACCATTTACATTCAGACAATGTCCCACAGCACCACGAGGGCCACAGATAATATAGAAAAAACATGTAATAAACAAAATTTGTTATAGTGTAAAAATTACATCTGTAACATAAAAATGGCGGCCAGTTTCAGAAGCCTCGGGATTGTAGCCCCTCAATAATGTCATTCCCTCGACAATAGGAATTATTTTCATGCCTATCTTGTTTTTCCAATTTTAAGATAATTTACTTAGAGAATAGATTTTATTCTTTTCGTCTCTTTTTTGGGGGTTTCTTGGCTTTAGTATATTGAGAAGGTATTTTCTGAGTTCCCATTTATTTTCAATAATGACCTGCAAGAATGTCAAAATTCTTGACTTACTATGCAGGTATTATACATTTGAATTTTCTTCTTGAATGACCCTGTCTATTAGTGAAAACCGCATTAAAATCTTTATGCACTTGCAAGATCAAAGTTGATTTGTGAAATTATTAATAATGATGAATTACTCACAAAAATTTATATATGTAAAGATTTATTAATTTAAAAAAAATACAATCTCAATTTTAATTCAATTACAATGACATTCATTTTGTATTAATATCCATTAGACAGTAGTATAATATGTATTTTTTTTACTTAATTACATTATTAATTTATATATTTAAATAACTTTGTTACGCATAGCCGACATAACTTATAGTAGAACCTTATTTCTCCTTTAAGAGTGTAAGGAGAGAATTTTCTGAAATTTCTTTAGAAATTGAGAAAAACGCAAATTTTACGTTTTGTAGTATAAGTAAATTACATTGTTTGCAAAATAATACTAGTCGTATTTCAAAACAGAGATTTTCCTGTAACCTAACCTCATACTGGGTCTTACAAAAACGACTAAGCTCTACATCTAAGTACATTCTTATAATACTGAAATCCAAGAATTCCTGAAAATATCTACGTTATAAATATAAATGACCTACGATAAGTAAGCTCGTCTAAGACAACTTAAATAAAACATAATATTAACAAATAAATAATATAGTATTTTTTTTAATTTTACACTGTATATCTAGTAGTTCGTAGTATTAAGATACTGCATTCCTTTTCACATACTCAATTCCAGTCCACTCAAACCAATAATGGATGTTAAATGGCAAAACTTCATCGCCACATTTATATACCAGGGTAAAAAAATAATAATAACTGATTTCCCTGAGTGGGAATCGATCCTGCAACCAACATACTTGCAATCTTGAACTTATTAAAGATGAAGAAGAAAAAAAGATATTATAGAAAATTTTCCGAATTTAAATATGTCTATATAAAGCTATTTGGTTAAGTTGTCTTAACTCTAAATATATAGGTAATGTTTATCATCTCTAGCTACACCGCTGAATATAGATTATTAATTAATTTAATAATAAGTGCGGAACCTTTACTCATAAACAACGCTCAAGCTTGCCAGATTTACATTTTGAACAAATAAATTTTTTACAGTGAAATTTGTCAAGGATTCGAAAGATTTATAGATAATGAACAAATTACTTATAGATTAGATTTGAATCAAATTCAAATATCTATTTTAAGACCCTTCTTTTAGTATTGCCTTTTTTATTTTATCATCTTTTTGCAAATTTGTTTATTATAAGTCTAAGTTTGTTTTAGTTCGTTCCTTTATACAAAAATGTAGAGCAGTATTGATGGACATATATTATATATAATATAAATTTTCGTATATCTAAACTAAACATTTTTTCTTTAGAGTTAAGCTATATTTTACAATACACCCATTCATTTTAACCTATGTCTCCGACTGATCGTAGTAATAAAATGCAAGCGTCTTCTCGCCTATCATAAAATTTGCATGAACTAAAAGCATAGGGGAGGTCCCTGTGTATAAACATTTAAATAAAATTGCATTTTGAAACTAAGATCGGGATTCTTATTATGGTTTTATCTTATTTATTTATTTATCCGTCACTTCCTCAAGAAATTATTGAGTGTTCAAAAAAAGTATTAATAAGAACAGATATATATTTAAAATATTTATGATAAATGTTATGAAAATACTCCGATTCATTAGTACTGAGGCAATTGAGATGCAGTGTGATATTGTTTAGCGGTAAACACGAATTTTGGAAGTTCGACAATTATTTTGTAACGACATAAGTATAAAAAGGGTACTTCTAAAGTAACTTATGTTATAAAATGTAAAATGTAGAGTCGTCCAAGTTTACAAATTATTCTTTTGCAGCTGTTGTTAACTATGATTACTAAAACCACGTTTAATAAACTCTTAATATAATCTAAGTACAACATATATATTATATACATATACATGCGTATGTAGATAATTATTTATATAATATTAATATTAGTTTGATTTTCACTCTTCATCTCTTTTAGACATAAATCCACCATTGTTAACTAAATTGTTATATTTTTATTTGCCTATGTATGTTAGTGCAATAAATAATATTATATATATAAATTCCAGACGTCTTTTAATTATATACAATCAAATATTGATTGTAGCTGGATATTGAATCTAGAAACTGCAACTAAATGATTGAAAACAAAATCCAAATAAATCGAAAACGCTAACTTAGCAACTCTAGAATTTCAATTTGCTCTTTTAATTAAATATAAAAGAAATCCTACAAAATCATACTTCTATACAACACAATATTTCTTGATAATATTCCTTACAAGTTAACGCTACTAAAGTTTAAAAGTTTGGCACTACTCCCATAACTCCTATCAGTGTAGAGTCAAGCAAGTTAAGAATAATAACCGCGTTAAACCACCGCCTTACATGAACTAGGTAGCTAATAATAGCGAAATATTGCTCTACAATGTAGAGTTTATCTATGCTGTGCATAAAAGTTACGTTAGTACTATATGTTATGTTATTATAGTAATATTTTTAAAGATTTCGTATATGTAATAAGTAAGATATGAACGTGTGTGCGTTAAGATATGCTTGTGTAATTTTAAATTTAGTGTATTATAGTAAAAAAATTACACACGTAATGTGCGGTGTTGAGTTCCTGATATTTACTTTGTTTGGGAAAGGTCATGAAGCAAAAAGCAGAGTTAAGTTAGTAAATAGAAAAAAATCGGCCAAAACCGCAGAATATAAACAAAATATATATTCACAGATTAAAAAAAGTAATAATATCATTCAAAGAACTTGATTATAGTTTGTTTCATAAAAGCTAAAATTTATAATAAAACATTAATCCTTTTATATATAAACATGCAAACAAGTTAATCTCACACGAGTGAAGGCTTTGCGATTTTTATTATATACATATATGTATGTATATATATAGTATACAGATAGGTTATCTAGGCCGACAGTTGCGCATTACGCAACTGAATAGAAATTTTAATATCAGGAATACGTTTTTATTAAATTGATATATATATATATATATATATATATATATATATATATATATATATATATATATATATATATATTAGAGTGAACGAATTAACTACATAGGAGTAGGTTTAGAATAAAGAGCGAAAAGTGTGTCTAGAATTAACATCAGTAGTTTTTTAATATGTATTTCGTAGGCTGCATTAGTAGAACTATTAATGAAATTTGTTTAGGTAAGGAAAGATCTGACAGGGGTTCGTTTGGGTAGCAAGTAACAAATACTCTGTGCTCCTGATCTTGCTAAGCAGTGGCACCCACTCGATGAATTCATAGCCTATTTTCTCTTCTGTTCTCTTGTAGTTGAGAATGGAATTCTCATTTTCTTTCACAATACCGGTATAACAGATATATAAATAATAATAATATTATCTATAAATCTTCCTGCAGTAAAATTTTGCTGTGACCTTAATTTTTTATCTGAATCTATTGAATTAAACAGACAAACAAAATTATATTTTTATTGAATGAACACTCATACGTGATTAAGTTAAATACGTGTCAAAAACTCTTTTTTTTAATTTTAGTAGAGCTTCTCATCTCGATGTATTTCCTAAATGTAGTTTAGTCATAACAATATCAAATATAAAATATTTTATCCACTGTATATTCGTTTAAATGACGCTACTTGCACGTACCCGCAGTCAAATTCGTGAACGTGCACGTCTAAAACGTCAACCGCATATACAGCGTTTGCGGTGAACAAACGCTTATAATTTACATGGTAGAGACTTGCGTCAGATATATACGGGTTCAAATACGTGTTTTAAGCTACTTTTACTGTCACGTATCTATTTTTTTCTTTTAAGACCTGCATTCAATACTTACTGTCTAAGCCTTATTCTGTGGAGGCTAAATTGCTGTTTTAGTTTAGAATTTAGACTATTGTTTGTTTTAATTTTGTTTTAAAGGAACAACGGGACTGACGTTTATAATAAAAGAAGAAAAGACTTGTAGAAATGTATAAAAATCACTTCGGTTTCGATATATTTGGTCATATTGAATAATATTTGTATTAACATACCCTACTTGGCACGTAAAGTAATTATAGCATTAATTTATATTTATTACCCAGAAAAAGTCTCTACCTCTAGTATATTATGTCTTCCGTCTACTTTATATCGAAACTTTTATATGCCTACCTTAAAGACTCACCACTAGTAATCATTTCTAATACTCTAATTTCATTTTAAATAATTTTTATTTTTATTAGACCATTCTACTAACAGTTTAGTACAATCTAGTTAAACCAAAATATAACAATTGTAAGATTACTGAATATTCTATCAATAATAAAATCTATATACAGTGTATCTAACACCTATACGAAGACGAAGAATTTTAGTTTGTTAGTTAGTTGTATTTGTATACAGTTCCTTATTTAAATAATAGTGTAAATATTTATTCAGATTTATAAATAATTTAATGTCATTTATTTAAATCATTTATTCAATAAATTTGAATTCAATAAGAATGTTTATTAAATTACTAATACTAAATTAAACACCAATACTTATCTGTTAGAATTGCTTTCGTATGGTGTAGAGTTTCGTCATTAACACCCTCTGCTGCGATTTTTTATCAAAATCGGTTCAATGGTTTGAAAAAAATATATTAGCTGTCGGCGCAGACAGCATTTGTATTGAAAATATATTCGTGATGAAATCCTAACGCAGTAGAATGACTAAAAGAAATTAATGTAGCTACCGTCCTCAAATCGGCAAAAACTCAAAATCATCCGAAAAGCGGAGAACAGTGTCTTATCTCTATGTTCTTTTATAGATATCTTAGAGATACATTAATTTTAAAAATAATAACTTGTACTTTATTTTCTACTAATATAACATTAATTTGGTCTTAACTTCATAATTTGTAAAAAGTGGATGACGAAGCTGAAGTATGAGCATATGTGTGTTTTGTATATATTAATAAAAAAGTAATACTTAATTTTCAAACAGAATATTTGTATGAGAGTTTCAAAAAATCCTCTATTCCTACCTCTTCTCAAAGGCGTCCTCAAAATTTCTGCCTACAGTTCTAGTCAAAGCTATTTTCGCGAAATCCTTTTGATAAATACCTAAATATTTAAGCAAAGAGTATGTTTTGCTTAACGTATTTGCAGAGATCAGAAATTGTGTATTGGAAAATTATGGAAGCTATTTATATACACACTATAAGCGAAGTAGAAAACATAGAGATTCGACACTATGTTCTATGTTTATCTACTTAAAGCATTAAAAAATAGAATAAAATTATTATTTATGTATTATTTGACCATGGTTAATGGTATAAAATTAGTTCAAGAAAACAGTCTTCTTCTTTAAACAATCTTATCTTCTTCTTAACATGTAATATAAAATAAACACCAAAAATCCTTTTCCTTTTTTTTAGTTTTTAAAAATTCCAAACTTTTGTTTTATTTTGAATGTGGGCAGTGGTGGTGTAGTGGCCCAGCGTCTAGCTGGAAACACGAGCGATAGTTGTGGGTCCGACTCCCACTCGAAGTAATTAACTATT
The DNA here is from genome assembly GCA_037127375.1 of Dione juno. Lineage (NCBI taxonomy): Eukaryota > Metazoa > Arthropoda > Insecta > Lepidoptera > Nymphalidae > Dione > Dione juno. The sequence goes on from JAXRJS010000066.1 coordinate 1,522,983, forward strand.
TCGTTTCCCACGCACTGGTATAAAGACAAAAGAGTGAGATAGAGTTCCGCCACTCAAAACGTAATATCTCGGAATTTGGTTGAAAAGTAGGGGACAGAGTGTCTTAACACTAGGTTTCCTCTGTCTAACCTGCGATATGCGAGATACAGCTTTAAGCATTCATATGAAAAAATGTATTTTTTTATATTTCTCCATTAATACTTTCCCTTCTGCATCTTACTCCATCAATACACTAAGTCTTTTTCAAATTATGGTTGAACTAATTCATTTTTATGAATTCAATAGGAATGCATACAAAAATTACATAGAAAAGTACTATGTATACTATTCTATAGTATTTTATAGTTGAAGAAGTTTGAATTAATTATATGTACGTCTGGAGGTACCCACGGGGAGTATAAGTAATGCACAACGCCGGGAGGGCGACTGATGGTGTTCGGAATATTTGATCACGCTACGTGAAGGTAAGTCTTTTATATTGTCATATATATGAATGTACCTGTGTATACTTTCTAACTAGTTCTACTAGTTTCTAATTTTTGAAGGGTATGTAGGTAGAGAGAGAGAGAAATTTTTGTAGGGTAGGCGTAGTGTTAAGACTTTTGCAGTCCAATTTTGGCCTATTTTATTAATTGCGTGTTGGATGTAAACCCAATATCAAAAGAAAGATAAAGTCAAATAATTTTATTCAAAATAAGAACATATGACCTTCATGAGCTTTTGAACTTCAAATAAATATACCAAAGATAATAATTTACATATCGTCGTAAATAAATCTTGAACAAAGCATTCTAGAAACAAATCACGGGCGTAAACTAGTATAGCACAACCATATAGTACAAATATTTCATGCAAGCTTTAGAGCACTAAGAATGTGGATGAATGCTCTTTGTCTTTCTAAGCGTTGCTCCAGCATCTTATCTTGACGCCTAACGCGAGCTTCGAATGCACTTTGAATTATATAAATCTTATACTATATTTATTATTACGTATAAGGTACTTTTTCATATATTTTATATAGAAATACTGAAGAAAGTGAAAAGCTCAGTATTTTATCAGTAGGTAGTCTCAGTCTAATTTACTATAAGAGGGATACAGCGTGAAGCTAAACAAATAGAAACTATCTGTACTGCGATACTAAGAACCGTTTATTTTTTTTGTATAGTTCCACTTTCAATCCTTACATTTTTAATTAGTTCTTATTAAAGACTTTTATTTCAAGACTTGTTAAACAAAATGCATTGACACACACTACTTTAAACTTCTTTGACCAACAATTTGTATACTAATGAAAAACTATAAATAAACCTAAAATTTCTATATTATATAATATATTAGTAAAAATAATGCTGAAATAAGAAGATTAATGACTTGGAGGTAGGCAGGTATTTCTAAAAGAATGATGACACTAAAAAAAGTGACGGAAATATGCCAAGATCGAGGGTCCTGGTATTCGGTCAACCTTTTGGGAAAATAATGTTCAAATAGAGTATGAATATTAGTTTTTTGTTTTGCTTTTTTTTACTTATCTTATGTATCATATGTGGTATATCATCTTAAATATTTAACATATTATATATTGAACCTACTTTCAATGAATATGTAACGACAGAGCAAAACATAAGAGATCGTCTAGCACATTCAGTGTTCATACACATTTAAAAGCTTCCCGAAATTACCATACATTTGAGCTTTTGGATAATTTCACGTTCGGAGTCAAAGCGTAAATGTAGGCATCATCGTAAATTCCTTGCGAGAGCTAAAGAAATGTATATTTAGAGCATATCCTTCTTGTGAGATTAAGATGAGCACGCCGTATATCAAGTCTAGCTTTTGTATAGAGCTTTACCTGAAAGCTTAACGTATTAATGGATGAAACAAGGTAGTTCTTCTAAAATATATACATTTACCTTTTTTAATATTGTGCGTAGTAATTATATGCTAAGTATTATTTAGCGTTTTGGAAAAGTATTATTATGTTAACTAGATTGACGTGCTTCTTTAAAAGGGGGAATAATGGAGTGTTTTGGTCATTTCTGTTAAACCTAAATGAGCTGACATTACTTAAATATAAAAAAAAACATATTGATACATTTTTTTAGATTGTGTCTTTATACACATATAAGTAAGTCCGTACAAATTTGACTTTTCATGAAATTATTAAAAATTCAATGGTGATATATAGGTATTTGCCTTCCATATAGGAAAGCGTTTGACAGTTTACACTTACTATATTAACATTTCAAGAGAATACAATTTATAATAGACTGACGATGAAAAAAAAAACGAGGGCAATTATGCTGTATTTTTTATCTACACGCTACATTCAAAATAGTAGAGTAGGTAAAGAGGAGTTCTCTCTTCTTGTTCTTAAAGTCTTTTAATACTAAATATTATCACTACACAGTGTAAAAAAAATTAAGTGAAATAACGATACCTTACTTAAAAATCACAAATGTAAATATATATATATATATATATATATATATATATATATATATATATATATATATATATATATATATATATATATATATATATATATATATATATATATATATATATATATATATATATATATATATATATATATATATATATATATATATATATATATATATAGTTTTTTAAATACTACATCGAATATATTTAATCTAACAACACATTTGTAATTTTTTAACATTTTTTAAAATTTTAAGTACCTATACCGTATATAGCAGTATAAGCGGAGAAAATCTAATGTTATGTCACTCCGTTATTTGTGTTTCACTTGCTTACATACTCATTTTATTAGGTAAATATAATTTAATATCTGATCGTTCACTTAGTAACATCCACATTATGGACATAAATCACACCCTGGCTGACATGTTTATTTTAAATTTAAATATTTATTTTTGTCTATATACTAATAATTTATAATATAATTGAAATAATCATAGATATCAAAAACAGATAAAGTCGATAGACAACCAAAGACGTTTCAATTCTTTCATACTTTAAATGAAAAAAAAGATCTTTCATTTAAAATTTGCTTCATAAACTATTCATATAAAACATTGCATGAAATGTAAATAAAAATAAATGAATAATTTTCATTTGGCCTCTTTAAATGAATTTTTTAAAAGTTTTATAATAAATATATGTACATATATTCATAATAAATATATATAATACAGTGTTCAGTGAATTTTGGTTTCTTGCTTCGATTATTATATTGAAAAGATAAATGCTATATAAGTTTGAATTTAAATATATGAGCGACCTACTTCAGGTAGATTTATTGGAATTTTATATTTAAAATTTTATATGCATTTTGAAGTTTTAAAAAATATTGAAAAATATTTAATATTCATATTTAATATTGATATTTATTTATTGCCTTGCATTGTATTTTTCTTCTATTATTGATAAAAGAATGAAATTAATAGCCACTTTGGGTTTATATAGAATTATTATTATAACGAAGAATAAGTTTAAAGAAGAACTTTTGCTTTTATAGCTTAGCTGAAGAGATACTTCGAATGCTTTGAGTAAATGTTTATTATCAAAGGAATTTAGTTTTAAGGGTTCCGTACCTAAAAGGTAAAACCGAGAATCTATTACTAAGCCTCCACTGTCTGTCTATCCGTCTGTCTGTCTGTCTGTCTGTCACTAGGTTGTATCTCATAAACCGTGATGTCTAGAAAGGTGAAATATTTTCAAATTATGTATATCCGTTTCCGCTATAACAACAAATACAAAAAATAAAAAAAATAAAAATATTTCGTCAGCGGAATACCCATAAATATCAATGTGAAGTCTAGAGGCGAAAGGCGGAGAACGGAGTGTTTAACACTAGATTCTCGAGCCTACGGTTCCCTCTGCCTACCCTGCTATGTGCGGGATACAGCGTGAAGAATTCGAGTCCTTCTTTCTTTTAAATTCTTATACGATTGTTAAGATAAAAATATATAAGAATTTTTAAAATGTATTATAAAGATATGTCACTAATTTTTATTTCGTATCACTCACTATCTATATAAAGAAACACAAACAGATATACAAGGCATATATTCTAAATATAGTCATTTCCATGCAACAGACCGACAGTACACATTGTAATTCAACAAGCAAATTGATTGAGCCCCGCTTCAAGTGAATATTTTATAAGCGCAGGTTATTTCGTGCCTTCTTCTACCTGTACATAGCTAGCTTGCCTTCTATCTATGTATGATGTGCTTCAACTTAAGTATTATTTTAATTTTTTCTTTTAATTCGCGGTGTTCATACAGCTTAAAATGTATCATAACGCTGGGTTGAGCTCCGCCAGTCAATGTGGAATCTCTTGAATACCAAATAGAAAACGGAGAATCTTGACACTAGGTTAATTTATTATATTCTGCTATGAGAAATAAAGCGAAAAGCCGAAAAGAGGAGAGAATTACGAGAGAAAGCATTTGTTTGAGGTTAATGTAAAGTTACGTTCGTTGTACACACTCAACGTATAAGCGTTGTACGCTTGATCGAATACTACCAGAGTTAACGTAGTCAATATATAACGTAGCTGACTTAGTTACTTAGTATTTATATGCCTTACAGGATCTGAGCTTAGTTTTTATTTACAAGCTTTAAATTTCCACCTCGAAGCTTTTTCGCGTATGAAGTAGGAAAGCAGATAAAGCATAGTATTAAGACAATCCATTCCTCACTCCCTCACTGTAGTATTAAAGCTAGAATATTAAAACAATATGTAAATATTAACTTAATATCGTACATATTACTTTTGGTACCTTGGCACTGTATACAACCTAGTGTAAAACTACTTTGATCCTCGCTTTCAAACCAATTATAGACAGTGTTTTTTGTGGCGGTGACTCAACGCGGCGCTGTGTCTTGGTACAAGGAAATAAAAATACTTCATTATCCCGAGTGGGAATCGAACCCACAGCTGTCGCGTTTATAGTCAGACGCTGTGCTGCTGCGCCACGACGGTCTCATACATCTTACTGTAGTAAATAGTTGTCGTTGCGGATTCAAGCTTTAAATGAAGCTCTAGTCTCCGAAGCTCAAGTGATTTCTAACAGGCAACCATTATATTCCAGGATTGAATATTAATAGCACAGTTAGGCACACAAAATATAATATCGAGTAAATGCTCAATAATAAAACACAAAGTTAAAAAAATATTTATTCAATAATTATGAGTACTTAGTTTTCAAGCACTTTTCTCCGTTTTCCGCCCAATTACTAAATAGATAATAGAATAATTACAATTTTAAATAATAATTTCAACTTATACAAAACCCTTAGATCCAAGAACTTAACAAGCAATTTGTGGAACAAAACTTTAAAACTTTATATTTCTCAGTAAAATATGAATATATATCTTGTACGCTTACAATGTACGTACAATTTGATTGAGTAGCACTAGAGTTAACTTCGTCAATTTGTAATGCGTTGCTTTATTTGCTTCGTAATTCTCGACCCCACAATAGTTTATCGAATCTGGTAGAATCTGGTAGAAAAGCTAGTAGAAAAGCTGTAATGCAATATTAAACCACCACTGACAGTTCTTGCTTGAAATTTTCTTTTGTTTGTTTTAGATTCCTTTTGATTTCAAAATAAAAGTGCTTTCACTGATTTTCTTTGATGTTTATATTAACAATATAGTTGTTGTATATATATATATATATATATATATATATATATATATATATATATATATATATATATATATATATATATATATATATATATATATATATATATATAACTAACTCTTCTCCACTATCCGCTCACATTCGAATGAGCAAATAAATAGTAAAAAGTAAGAGTTTGCCAAAATGCATTGTAAAAAGTTTTATATGTATTTTTTTATATTTTTTAATTAAAATGCTAGTAGAGTCATTTATCTCATTTAGCGTTATATTGTATTCTTCTATATGTAATTACTGAAGTTATTTGATTATTTATGATACATTTATATGTGACCCAAAACGTTAAACTATAAGAAATAATATATATTATGCTTGTAATGAAAGCGTCACGTGTACAAGCATACTCTCCAAAATGAAGCGAGGCATATACATACATATATATATATATATGTATATATATATATATATATATATATATATATATATATATATATATATATATATATATATATATATATATATATATATATATATATATATATATATATATATATATATAATATATATATATATATATATATATATATATATATATATGCACCAAATTGCACCATGTTTTGGTTCTAAAACACAGCTTTGATAATATATTGAAAGAAAACACAAGTTAAATGCTACCGCCTGAGTCAACAACGTTTAGATACGCAAAGATTGTAGATATGGCACGAAAAACTATTTGGTATTTATTTGTAGGTGTTATAGAAATAGTGATTGTTTTGTTTGTTTTTATATTGTTAGCTTCTATGTCCTTATTGTGGAGTAATCATTAAATGATAGCATATAATTGGTTTAGGTTCAAATTTTTACTTTCGGTATTGATTTTTTAGCCGTTCATCACATCAGCAGGGTAGACAAAGAGAACTGTAGGCTCAAGGAACCTAGTGTTAAGACACTCTGTTCCCCACTTTGCACCTTTCAAGACGTTGCGTGTTGAGTGTCAGAACTTAACGCCGCGCTTTTAGGTTGTTACCAGAGCGAAGAAAATGAAATTCATTCACCGCGAAGGGAAAAAAAGAACACACAAACTATCGCATCTACTTTTCTTTTACGTTTACGAATCTTGGTATAACGATGCTGTTTTATATTTCACATATATTACGAGGTTAGCAATATATGTAAAATATAGCAAAAAATTGTGTGATAATTAGCATTTATGAATTCAATATAGCTCGATGACTAATAGCATACTTACTGGTACGGGTTCAAATCTCGATACATTAAATGTTTAGATATGTTTTATTGTACTTATATTATTCTTCTAACACATTTAAAAAAAATAGCATTCTGCCTTACCAAGAGAAAATATCAAGAAAGAATGACCTAATAATGACCTGATGATGAATGACAGGCTATTGGATGATTTTTTTTCTTTAGTTTACAAATTACATAAAAAAAGTTGAGCTAATTCTTATTTCATCTCTATAGTAAATAAAAGTATGTAAGAGAAAATTTTCGATAACGCTTCTTGAAAATGAACGTTTGTTTAGTTCTATTATTATTCTGATCTTTGACAGAACAAGGAGGCTGTGCTTAGATGCAACTTTAGGAAGATATAAAGCGTTTTAAAATTGAATAATGTGATGCACTTAAATGTTGAAAAATTGCCTTCTGGTGTCTCTTTACTATAGATAAACTCAATTTCAAAGTTTATGGCAAATATGATATTTTTATGGTTACTATATATTTGGTCGTGAATTTTTACTGCTCGGTAAATAAATGCGGTATTGATTTTAAAATATTCTTCAATACTAGCTACCAGTTCGGGGATTCGTTCGTTTGATTGGTGTTCTCGAATTTTCTGTAATATACAATATATGTATTAAACTTGTATTTATTTTTTGGTTTTTTTCAAAAACATTTCATATGTAATTTTCGATATCGGTAGAAAAAATTGGTTCAGCTATTCCAATGATGTTGAACAAGCAGAAAGACAGACAGACAGTTTAATTTAGACATGTTTTAGTAACGTACAAATAACTGTATGCACTCGAAAAAACTCGTTATTTCAAAATCACAAACAGACACTCCAATTTCATTTATATATAGAATAAACTACAGAAAAAAGAAAGAAAATATATATATAGAAATAGCTGAAAGGTGGAAAAAATAAATATTATTAAGACATTCTCTTTTCGATTAAAATCGACATTGAGAGTAAGTGAAGAGCATCATAGCCGCGCTGTCTTCCCAGAGGGACAATACAAAAGTAATTCAAATAACAAACAACTCCCCCAAATGGGGATTGAACCTAGGACCACCATATTGAGCATTAGATGCTCTCCTATTACGCGACGGTGTCGACAATGCTTTCTGTTTTCTTTCAATATATCCTTGTATTATTGTGAACTACATACAGAAACGCTACTATACAATATACGTATACATTGGCATACGCAATAAAGTCGTGTTCTATAGTTTTTATAAAGGACGGAGGGTATCGTTAATCCTGTTACAGATATATATATATATATATATATATATATATATATATATATATATATATATATATATATATATATATATATATATATATATATATATATATATATATATATATATATATATATATATATATATATATATATATATATATATATATATATATATATAAATAAACTAAACAAACACAAAACCTCCTTTAACCAAAAATAAACCTGCAATAACAATTAAATTTAGTGACAAAAGCATTCTATATATATATATATATATATATATATATATATATATATATATATATATATATATATATATATATATATATATATAGAATGCTTTTGTCACTAAATTTAATTGTTATTGCAGGTTTATTTTTTGGTTAAAGGAGGTTTTGTGTTTGTTTTGTTTATTTATATATATATATATATATATATATATATATATATATATATATATATATATATATATATATATATAATATATATATATATATATATATATATATATATATATATATATATATATATATATATCTGTAACAGGATTAACGATACCCTCCGTCCTTTATAAAAACTATAGAACACGACTTTATTGCGTATGCCAATGTATACGTATATTGTATAGTAGCGTTTCTGTATGTAGTTCACAATAATACAAGGATATATTGAAAGAAAACAGAAAGCATTGTCGACACCGTCGCGTAATAGGAGAGCATTAGAATGCTCAATATGGTGGTCCTAGGTTCAATCCCCATTTGGGGGAGTTGTTTGTTATTGAATTACTTTTGTATTGTCCCTCTGGGAAGACAGCGCGGCTATGATGCTCTTCACTTACTCTCAATGTCGATTTTAATCGAAAAGAGAATGTCTTAATAATATTTATTTTTTCCACCTTTCAGCTATTTCTATAAATATATTTTCTTTCTTTTTTCTGTAGTTTATTCTATATATAAATGAAATTGGAGTGTCTGTTTGTGATTTTGAAATAACGAGTTTTTTCGAGTGCATACAGTTATTTGTACGTTACTAAAACATGTCTAAATTAAACTGTCTGTCTGTCTTTCTGCTTGTTCAACATCATTGGAATAGCTGAACCAATTTTTCTACCGATATCGAAAATTACATATGAAATGTTATTGAAAAAAACCAAAAAATAAATACAAGTTTAATACATATATTGTATATTACAGAAAATTCGAGAACACCAATCAAACGAACGAATCCCCGAACTGGTAGCTAGTATTGAAGAATATTTTAAAATCAATACCGCATTTATTTACCGAGCAGTAAAAATTCACGACCAAATATATAGTAACCATAAAAATATCATATTTGCCATAAACTTTGAAATTGAGTTTATCTATAGTAAAGAGACACCAGAAGGCAATTTTTCAACATTTAAGTGCATCACATTATTCAATTTTAAAACGCTTTATATCTTCCTAAAGTTGCATCTAAGCACAGCCTCCTTGTTCTGTCAAAGATCAGAATAATAATAGAACTAAACAAACGTTCATTTTCAAGAAGCGTTATCGAAAATTTTCTCTTACATACTTCTATTTACTATAGAGATGAAATAAGGAATTAGCTCAACTTTTTTTATGTAATTTGCAAACTAAAGAAAAAAAAATCATCCAATAGCCTGTCATTCATCATCAGGTCATTATTAGGTCATTCTTTCTTGATATTCTCTCTTGGTAAGGCAGAATGCTATTTTTTTTAAATGTGTTAGAAGAATAATATAAGTACAATAAAACATATCTAAACATTTAATGTATCGAGATTTGAACCCGTACCAGTAATTAAGCCATTTGTCATCGAGCTATATTGAATTCATATATGCTAATTATCACACAATTTTTTGCTATATTTTACATATATTGCTAACCTCGTAATATATGTGAAATATAAAACAGCACCGTTATACCAAGATTCGTAAACTTAAAAGAAACACTCGCGGTGAATGAATTTCATTTTCTTCGCTCTGGTAACAACCTAAAAGCGCGGCGTTAAGTTCTGACACTCAACACGCAACGTCTTGAAAGGTGCAAAGTGGGGAACAGAGTGTCTTAACACTAGGTTTCTCGAGCCTACAGTTCTCTTTGCCGACCCTGCTGATGTGATAAAGGGCTAAAAAATCAATACCGAAAGTAAAAATTTGAACCTAAACCAATTATATGCTATCATTTAATGATTACTCCACAATAAGGGCATAGAAGCCAACAATATAAAAACAAACAAAAACAATCACTATTTCTATAACACCTACAAATAAATACCAAATAGTTTTTCGTGCCATATCTACAATCTTTGCGTATCTAAACGTTGTTGACTCAGGCGGTAGCATTTAACTTGTGTTTTCTTTCAATATATTATCAAAGCTGTGTTTTAGAACCAAAACATGGTGCAATTTGGTGCATATATATATATATATATATATATATATATATATATATATATATATATATATATATATATATATATATATATATCTTCTTCTTCTTCTTCCTGGCATTAGTCCCGGCTTTTTGCCAGGGTCTGCCTTCAGACCAATCGGTCCATATGAGTGGCGAAGTGGTTTTTTGTGGAGCGATTGCCATCTGACCTCCAAACCCATTACTGGGAGAAACCAGGAAAGGAAAGGGAATAAGAGGCAGAAAGACTTGGAATATAGGGGAGGGACACCACTTACATGGATTGGATCGGGTTATGAAAGTGGTGGCTCGAGGTCCCGGGGTCGCGTACCCGTATGCCGGAAACCAAATATCGGACAGATAATTGGCTAGACACCCTCTGAGATGCCAACGCCACGCGGTGTTCCCAGGCGGTCACCCATCCAAGTACTGAACGCGCCCGACGTTGCTTAACTTCGGTGATCGGACGAGAACCGGTGTGTTCAACGTGGCATGGACGTTGGCATATATATAGATATATATATATATATATATATATATATATATATAATATATATATATATATATATATATATATATATATATATATATAATATATATATATATATATATATATATATATATATATATATAGATATATATGTATTTATATATATATACATATGTTTCTTGTGTTCCAACTTTTTAAAATGCTACTTTAAAACGAATATACAAAAATAGCAATTTGCCCAAGTTTAAGAGTGTCAAAGTTAAACAATAAATTAGAAGAACTGTAACAGGTGATTTCCTCCAGTTCTTTTTGGGGATTCTTAATTCAGCTCAGGTTTCTTGTACGATATAAGTTCGGTAAGATATTATGATTGGATCTCGATTTTACTACTTATAGGGTTTTACCATATTAGATATATATTAGTATGCTGTACAGGCAGAGGCCTGCCGTGTATATAATTTTTGGTTAAAATGTTACTTGGTCTGTACTTCCTTTAGATTAATGTAGAATATTTATACATAGCTTGTCGGTTTAATTTTCTTATATATATATATATATATATATATATATATATATATATATATATATATATATATATATATATATATATATATATATATATATATATATATATATATATATATATATATATATATATATATATATATATATATATATATATATATATGTTAAATACATGATACATTATATGTACGGTAGCTCTGACCGCAGTCTCCGTGGATGACATCGTAACCATTAACGTAACGTAATATAGCCTACAGGGATCTCCAACAAATAGGTTATAGTACACAAATATATTTTTTCTATTAAAATCATAAGGTCCTGAGAATAGCGCGTTTATTCAAACCAACTTCTCTTATGTAGACTTACATATACTATAGGGCTCGATGACGGTTGAAACACGCTTTGCCATAGCAACGTGTACGTCACTTTATACAAAACTTATATTGTTAAACATATGGTAGTGTGTGTAATGTTTTATTTATTGATTCAATATACTTTATAAGCATTATTATTGAAAAATATTAGCGTTCCGCACTTCTCCTACACGAATTTCAAGCTCTACCGTTCGCACAATTTTTGTAAAAAGGGGTCCAAAGCTTTTACTTCACGTATATTATAATATATGTAAATACAACATCCTTATTCCCCCACTCAGGGCATTGAATTATTTTCATTTACATATTCTGCTATGACAAAGTGCAGCGTTCAGCTCTGGCACATGACTTGACAGTATGGTGTCTCTTACCCTACCATAAAGCGGACGACGGACGGACCGACGACGAGTAGAGCGTAAACCTGTTATATATTAGATATATTTTTAATAATAGTAAAATTTCTTGGTCAATTCATCATATTATTATATATGTTATATACATATATGTTGACGTACGATGATACACATTATATACACTTATATACCACAATATTATTTATATACACAGGAGGGGAAGTACAATTGAATAATTAGTAAATATTTGTACCCAGTAATTGGCCGGTGGGGTACAGAATGAATGCCTTAGGTATTGTTTGAATTTGAACGGGGAAACGCAATGTTTATTTTTATTGAACTTTGAACTGGCTTTATATGTTGTAATTTAAAAAATATATGTTTTCTAAATTTGATATAACATATTTGGTTATAAGCTCGATATCAAGTAATTTATGCAAATAGAGCTGACTATCTCAAGTCATTTAAGCTGAGCTTTCGAAACATAATATACAAAAACTATATAATTTTTGTCGTCCAAATATGAATTTTGAAAGATGTCATTTTTCAGGTCAAAAAAATATTCAAAAAATTCAAAATTGTAGAGATCATATTGATTTTATTATGTTATTTTCATGATTACAGGTAGACGGTGTGCCTCTGCCTCTCGACTGTCCTCAATTGATTGTGACAAATGAATTTATTATTTTACTATATACTTTCATGAAAGAACTTAATACAAATTCAAATCGGTAATATATATATATATATATATATATTATATATATATATATATATATATATATATATATATATATATATATATATATATATATATATATATATATACTATATATATATATATATATATATATATATATATATATATATATATATATATATATATATATATATATATATATATATATATATATATATATATATATATATATATATCTATATATATATATATATATATATATATATATATATATATAGCTATATATATATATATATAGCTTTAAAGTCTATTAAATATTTATTGAATGTAAAATCAAAATTTAAATAAAAAAATTGAAGAACCTCATGACCTTTTGGCTTTCCTTAAGGACCAAGTATAATCTAGTGATAATATAAATTAAAAAAAATCACATCATATTATATATATGAATATTGTAAATCCCAATGTTCGAAAACAAACATTCACACTCAATATACGTTCGGAAGCAGAAGGAAGTTTGATTGATTTTTTATTTTCAGCTCAGTTATATTAAAAAAGTTTACCAAGTAGCGGATAAGCGGTGACGGGCCACGAAAACCCGCTTATTTGCAATCCCTTTCAGAATTAAACATGTAAATCCCGAATATTGAAATTGTTGGGAAGAAAATTTATTTGATCTATATTATATAGCTATACCATTTTGCCCCAACTTCTTCTTGCTAATTTTGAAATATATATACATATATAGATTTAATTTTTTTTTCTATATTCATAGTTTAGGTATGTTACGTAGGTACAATTAGTGTTACTTATATATCACTAACTATCTATTTACCACGTTGTTACGAGTGTTTACTTAGTGACGAAATTACGTACCGTCTAAGTAGATCGATATACAGGTGTATCTCAATCGACTGATCGTGCCATCATATCTCTTATCGTTTTTAAGTCCTATGTGATTTTTAATATATAAAAAGGAGTTAGGTCAGGTTTAAATTAAACAAACGGACAAGTATAACGTGAATTGAAAGAATAATTCTACTGCGGGTTATTCACTACTGAGCTCTAAATTCTCTATAATTGCAATCAATAAATAAGTAAGACCGAGTGAATAAGATATAAGTAGAGCATATACACAAAAATAATTATAATAAATTGAATAAACTTTAAACTAAGTAAAAATTACTTAAGTTCCCCGCAAGAACTTTCATATACAATTCTTATCGTTTAACGAGTGCCTATTTGAGTCTTTCAGAGTTAAATTATATTTGATGCAATTCTCTCAGATTTTATCTGTCAAATTGAATATAATATATATTTTCTTAATTTTTTTTAAATTTTTTTTTATTGTAAATACTTATATACTTATACTGATATTGATTCATCAAAAAATGTATAACATTTATATATCATCGAAAGGCAGAATGTTTAATTAACCACAAATTAATTTAAATTTACTTGTGTATTATTATAATATTTAAATGTACTACAATATTATATAGTAAATTCCATAAGCAAATAGATGCATACCAATATACTTTACCATTACCCAAAGTAAATAAAAAAAGCGATTCCTAGTCAAGGCACTATACATGCATATAGATGTTCGTCAAAGTACCAAGCTATTGATTCCACAGCTTAGGCTCTACATTTTTCCTTTCATACTCTACAGTTAGTTAGCGAAGCGTGATACACGCTTTACAACCCTTCATTATACCCTTCCATTGTGATACGTTTCACTAAAATAAAAGTTAATTTCGCCTTTCAGAATTATATACCGGCGGAATACGTTTTCCAAATACTTCAAAATGATAATCTTTGAAGATATGTTTTATTAGATAATAAGGATTTATGGTATTGTTAGTTGGGATATATATATATAGTATATATATAGATATATATATATATATATATATATATATATATATATATATTATATATATATATATATATATATATATATATATATATATATATATATGTACATATATTAGAAATTATTAGTAGGGCTACTGGATTCTCATAAACAGATTTGATGATAATTAATATTTGTTCATTTATATATTTATCGTGTTAAAGATAGTCTTATAAATATTTACGACTATACACCAAATAGAAGAAGAATTCCAATAGTCAAAACAAAGGGTTATAAAAATTAATATTGTAGGATAAAAATATAATAAATTCATTTGCAAAGCTGCATACGCAACACAGAACCTGTGATCTGAGCTTAATACATCTAAAGATACAGCAAAAGCTTACTAAAACATAAGCTATCATTAAAATGTACAGGACAAGTTATATCAATGTTTTCTGCTCAACGAGAGCAGGACTTTCTACATTAAGCGAATTATTCCAACCTAATTAGTCTGTATCAGTCTTCATTTACGAATGTTAATAACGAAGCATTTAATTTAACGCCATTGTGGTGCAATTTAAATATGGCGCTTTCGAGACGTAATAATTTGTCGGAATATATATTTTTTAAACAAATTTAATTACTAAATAGATAGAAAATAGGAAAAGCATTAAAATTCCATTAAAAAAAATCAGGTACTAATATTCATCACACAAGTATTTATTCTAGATGAATTGAAGCGATAGTCAATATTTTGATTTGAAATAAAAACATATGTTTCGGTTTTTGAACGTCAAATAATTTACCACCACTGGACAGACAAGTCTTTACAAAGTGTTGTCCATTATATGCATTTATATAGTAAACAGATTTTTTATGATTAGATATTTTTTGAGATTTTTTGTGCAGGCACTTGACTGTACATTCAATACTCCAATCACTTTCTAAGTGTTACTAACATAATATCTTCTGCTTCTTCCTCGTGTTCTTCATTGTTGTAGATCGTGCCTGTTCCTATCTGGCCACCTCGTCTTTAGCACGCCTTTAAATTTCATTACCGAAGAATAATGTAGAAGAATAATCTCTTTGATAACATCAGACCAGTAGCTAGCCAGACCGTGATAGGCCTATCAATCTTCTACAGTTTACTTTACAACACTAATTTTATTTTTCTTAAGAGATACATGAATAAAAAATACATGATAGCTGTAAATTAATATAAATAAAATATTCATCATAACTTACAATATCAAAGTAAAACGAATGATATTGCATTTTTAGTAATAAAATTGTTCAACAGTAAGCTAACTATGTGCTTTCATGAGCGATATTGGTTTAAAAAATTCAGTTGCATTTTCATGCCTCCAAAGTTTACAATGAAATGTGAGTAGTAATGGATGCAAATGTTTAATGTATATATTTATTTAATTTTTAGTTATTTGTAAATAAAAAAAATTATAATGAATAACAACAAAAAATAATTAATTTACGAATTTGACTCGTACCTTCACTTTTTAGGCAGAATTCCACTATTTTACCTTAAATACCTATATTTGAACTTATAAATTTAGAAAAGATTTATATTCCACCATATTAATAGAATATAATAGAATATAAATCTATTATATATCTTTATAATAGATTTATATTCTATTATAAAGATATAAGACAACCACAAAGATAGAAAACAAATGCATCTAAAGATAATTTTCAATATTATTATTTACAATATACACAAGCCTCCCTCATAATCCTTTAGCAATTGATCTCGAAGACACAAATAAAACAATATTATCTACATATCAAACAACTCAATAAATTTGACCCTCTGTATGAAAAATACTTAGCATTAGCCTCAGGCTATAACTCCTTGTGTATATAACGAAATGCTGTTAAGTAAATGTCGATAAAGCTATTTTGTTTTTGAAAATTTAGTTATAAGGGGAGGGAGGGGACAAAAGGATAAGTATTTATTTTTAATTAATAATACATTAATAGGTATTTCTCGTAGAGTAATGTGATATTGCTCGGCTTTTTTTAATAAAGGTTTAATTTTGTGAATCAAAGATATTGTTACATAGTACAATAACAATAATCAGGTTAGCAATGCAGTTAAAAGTTCCATGTAATTGATTTGTATATACCAGTTTCTATATATGTAAAATATATGTCCTTTAGCCAGTAATTGGAAAAAAAAGTATAGTGTTGAATCACTACGTTTTTACATATTAAATGGGAGAAATTGTGTTATTTTTAGTACCAAACAAACATGTAAAGCCAGCTTTAGAATCGACCACATCTAAGTCCTGTACAAACATTTTGAGCGCGTCTGAGGGGTTACTGCATGTCAAATTTACCAATACTATCAGTATCAAATTCGTACAAATAACAACTTTATACTTCGGAAATAGAGTTTAAGTTTCAAATTTTTAACTGAAGTTTGTTTGTATATTTAAATTATATATGTATAGTTACTTTTATTTTAGGAGTTATAATGTCAAGTGTTAAGTGAAATATAAAAATAAAAGCTCTATGGTACATATTTACTTTCCAATTGTTCTTATTGTCCCGCTCTTTTGTTTCTATTCTGTTCTATTCTGTTCTCGATATGGTTGATAAAGTGCGGCGTTAAGTTCCGCCACTTAACACTCATTACTGAAAAATTGGGGGGAAAATGGGGTATGTTGGTTCCCAATTGCTTATATATATTATGTATGTGATGTAACAAAAATTTACCTTTTTACTTTTTACTTTTATATCCAAGACGTAAGGACTATAACATAATACTCGAATACTTTATTTAAAAAAAAACTGTTAGTTCTATTTAACTTTCTTCTATCCAAAGCTTCTGGTATCAATCAATTAGCACTTCATATACTTAGCCGTTACTGTTATCGCTAGCATTTTGGCTAAGACAAGATCTGAACAAAAACAAACAAATATTTCTTTATCCACTTATCCTAAGGAGATAATGTAAATATTTAGTCCAGTTGTTAAAATAACTCGTGCGAGAGAAGGGTGCATTTTATTATATCGCCCTTTTCGCATTACTCATGCAATTTTCAGTGAATTTTGTATGACGTGCATCTGATGTCCGATTTATGACGCATTTGATAAGTATTTTAAGATTTTTTTTAATACCTTAATAATACTTAGTCTTAAGACACACTAAGACACACACTACTTTTATCTTTCTGTTATTTTAAATTACTTGGCATAGAAAGTTCTAGTATATATTGATATATCGCTGCTACTGGAAGCAAGCTGTTCCGACTTTCGTTCAAATAATCTGGTTTACGATTCAACGGAGGCACGTAGCGTGTAGAAAAATAAGGTGGTGGCTCACAAATATGGTGCAATTGTTGTGTGACTAAACTCAATACTTGTGGGCTATTATTATATTTATATTTAATATACATAGCCTATATTATAGCCTATTCATTTTTTTATAGGTGGTGCCTTTTTGTATGGTACATTTTTTGGAAAGCCGACGTTTCGAACTCAAGTGACGATGAAATACTGCAAGATAAACAAAAATTAAAGACCTAATATGTATGTATGTATGTGTATAGAGTTTACATTTACAAAGTGCGGGCTGGGAATCTCATATGTTGTACGTAATTCTTTAAATTGTGCATACAGTGTATAATAGATAATAACATTTAAACGTCTTATATAAATTATAAGTACACATAATTTTCTTTTAAATTATGGAGCCTCTATATAATAAAATTTCTTATATATCTAAATATCCGCCCAATTTTGAGTACATTGTGTGCTGAGTGGCGGAACTCAGTCTTCTTACTAGAGCGAGGAAATGAAATGATTCAAACCCCCAAGTGAGAATCGAACCTACAACCGTCGCGTTTACAATCAGACGACCGAAAAACCTTTCCTTTTTATTGTTAATTATTTAGTAAATATAAAACCGATACAAATAGTTTTATTGAAATTTCAAATTCTACTGCATTATTTTCATATTTAAGCTAAAATTGTTTCGATAATAAAAGTTTTAGATGTATAAATTTACACGGTTATGGCAACAATTTAGATTAAATAATTCACTATGAATTATTTTAAATATTGTATTAGTGAATTCAAACTCTATATGAGAGATTGTTTGTATATAAAATGTGAATTCTTTAGTATAATTAAATTTAGATTTCAATATACAACGCGCAATATTTGTGGTATGTGGTACTAGATATAAAACATAGTATATGTAAAATTCAGGCTAATTATTAAATTTATTTTAAGTATAATTAATTTACGTAATAAATATCGGTTACATATAAGTATGCGTTGTGGCACAGCAGTCTGTCTGTAAACGCGATGGTCCGACTCGGGGGTAATCATTTTTTTTATTGCCTCGCTCTAGTAAAAAGACTGAGCGCGGCGTTAAGTTTCGCTACTCAATATACAATTTCCTTTTCGCTTTCCTTATCTATATTCAAACGACAATAGCTTATTTCATCAGTGGGAAACGAAGTGTCTAAACACAAGGTTCCTTCAACTAACGGTTCTCTCTGCCTACACTATGTGCGGGATACAGCGTGAAGCTAAAAAAATCGCAAATCTCTTTACATCCAGTTACAATGCAAATAATTCAAACGCAAAATCTCCACACTAGTCACGACAACCGGAAGTAGCAGCTATCTGATCAGAATACCTTATAATCTAATTCCGCATTTTACTGTCCTAACTTTAGCTAGCTATCTGAATAAACTTGGGTATTTCAGAAATGGTTCCTTTGAATGGACTTTTTGATTGTTTACAAGTTTTATGACGTCATAGCGGCATAGTTACACCATGTTTCTTAAGGCAAGACATGAGTTCGTGTTCTGAGTTCTGAGTTAGAATATTTACTTTTTAGACATTTACCAATGTTAGGTAAATAAAATCTACATTTATTATGCAGTATTCATGAAATAAATGGGAATTTTTATGAAAAAAACATTTAAGGAGTCGTCGTTGCGCATTTTGACAGTATCCGACTGTGAACACGACGGTTGTGGGTTTGATTCACACTCTGGGTAACGACTTAGTTTTACTTCATCGCTCCTTCACTCTGGTAAAAATAATGTCTCAAAATTAGATATCTACTGCTTATATGGTGACGCCCAAATTTCGAAAGTAAATAAGAATAAGCGACGTGCTTTCGGGACCCCTCCTCAAGATAAGCAAGAAGATATAAATATGAAAGATTTTATGAAAGAAATGCGAACTCTGATCATGTCACTCTCTACAAGCCAAGAACAACGCTTTCAGGAGCTGAAAACGACCATGATGGAGCAAAATCAGGAAATTAAAGATGATCTAAAGTCCCTATCTGCACTATACGATGACGCTCTGGCACAAATAAGTGTACTGCAAAAAGAGAAAAATGCAGATGAAAAACGCATTAGTGTACTAGAAGAAAAAATAGATTTTCTGGAAAAAAAGTCTTGTTCCACTGTGCTAGAGATTCGAAACATGCCTAAACCTAATCAGACCGAGGGGAAAGAAGACCTGAAAAATGTAATTAAAGAAATGGGCATTTTTGTTAATGTTGAGATAGACGATCTTGATATTAGAGATATTTTCAGACTCAAATCCTCCGATGATTCTAAATCGACGATTTTTACAGACTTTGCTACAGTACTGAAAAAGGAACAATTCCTCACAGCGATTAAGCATTTCAACAAAGATAAAGAGAAAGATGGCAAACTTCACACTGGTCATATTGGTATTTCCGGAGAAAAACGGCCTATCTATATATCTGAAAGCCTCACTAAACGGACCTCGACTCTATTCTTTCATGTGCGTAAATTCGCCAAAAGCATGAAACTATCATGCTGGACCTCGCGTGGCATAATCTTACTGCGCATCAACAAAGATAAAATCATCCCTATCAAAACTACATACGATCTTGAAAAAGTTAAGCAAAATATGTGACTATTGAGACCTGCATGTATGTTAAGATATATTATTAACCTTTATTCCTATTTTTTGAAATTTGTATTTCTTTTTAATTTTCGTAAAAACCTTTTTTTTGTAACACATTTTCTAAATAAAAATCTTACAATATACTTAGACTTACTAACACAAGTACACATTTACCACACAAAAGCACTCTACACGAACAATCTACTCAATTATCACAAATATATAAAGCTAACAATCATATTTACAGACGAGTACACACCCCAAAATAAAAATGGCTAACATGGAAATTATTGATGAAATTGATAACATAAATTTTACTGAGTGCCACTATGTTACTAACCCTGAAACATGCAATCTAATACTTGGAGAATCACAAAAAGCATTTACTATACTTGCACAGAACATAAGGAGCATCCAAAAAAACCTTGATTACTTTACCCTGTACTTATCCATAATGTGTCTCCTTCCCGACGTAATTATTCTTACTGAATGTCGCCTAAATGAATTTTCTCCCACTTACCTTATAAATAATTACGAATACCATTGTTCAAAAACCTATCTAAACCAGAATGATGGGATTGCAATTTTTACTAAAACTGGACTGAATGTTCAAGTTTCTGAACCAAACTTCTGTGATGCTAATTGTTTTATTATTGATATTAATAATAAGTTTCATATCATCTCCATCTACAGATCCCCGTCAATTAGTAACATAGATAATTTTCTAGTATCGCTCGAACAGATTCTTCAATGCAACTCACATGACAATACTATACTTACTGGCGATTTAAACATTGACCTTATAACAAAAACATCCAAGGTGGAAGAATATTTAAACGTACTTGCGCATTTTGGCTTCATCTGCGGTCATAGTTTTCCCACTCATGACAAAACTTGTATTGACCACATGTTTATTAAAGCCAATACCCACGTAAGACACTTGTCTGCTGTACTGATATAACAGACCATTACACTGTAATCTGTGCCCTCAATTCTACAAACATCTCTGATTCTGACCTAAATAAAAGGCGTTTGGTCACTAAAATTGAATATGAAGGGCTAAGTAAAACCTGGCCGACACTAACTGGCAGGATATACTTTCTTGTAACAATGCCGAAAAAGCTGCTACAATGTTAACTGACACCCTCCAAAGCAAAATAAACAAATTCAAAACCACAAATCATTTTCTAACGCTACAAGTATAATAAAACCTTGGATGACTTCTGGATTACTGAAATGTCAAAGGAAAAGAGACAAGCTGCATATATTTTGTCGTAAATACCCTAAAAACGAAGAATTAAAAGTAAAGTATAATAAATACAGAAATTATTGCAATAATATCATCCAAAATGTAAAAAATGAGTATGATAAAAAACGCTTAATAGAATCCACAGGAAATACACGTGAGACTTGGAGAGTTGTAACAGAGGTTTGTAATATAAAGCCACAAAGAAGTACAAACTATGAGCTAATAAATATCAACCAAAATGAGATGGAGTCATTGACAATATTCAATGAATACTTCACAACAGTAGGAGAAAAACTTGCTAATAATATTTTACGCAACATGGGTACGACAGAATCAGAGTTAGCTAACAAATATAAAACCACTGATAGCAATTTAACTGATTCTATGTTCTTTGTCCCCACGAATGCCAAAGAAATTGCTAAAATTATTGATTGCCTTAAAACTAGCTCAGCTCCAGGGGAGGATAGTATAAGTAACCGTATCTTAAAATGTAACAAGTTTGCACTTGCAGAACCCATTTCACACATTTGTAACTTAAGTATGACTGAGGGAGTAGTTCCGAGCCTTTTCAAAACTGCCTGTGTATGTCCCATCTACAAAGGAGGAGATAAGAAACAAGTTTCAAACTACAGACCCATCTCACTTTTGCCATCATTATCCAAAATACTTGAGAAAGTCATAAACATGAGACTCCTTAACTTCCTTGAGTCAAAAAACATTTTATCCAATAATCAGTTTGGTTTTAGATCGGAAATTTCCACAGAAGACGCGACAATATCATTAGTCAACCGAGTTATTAATAAACTGGATAATAAACAGTGTTGCATTGGAGTGTTTCTCGATCTAGCGAAAGCATTTGATACGGTCTCTCGAACAATACTACTCAGAAAGTTACAAGCTATAGGTGTAAGAGGTCTCGTACTGTCCTGGTTCAAGTCCTATTTATCAGACAGAACGCAGAAAGTTAAAATTGGCAAACAGCTTAGTGAATCGCGAGCTATAGACTTCGGTGTTCCTCAGGGCAGCGTGCTTGGTCCTACTCTCTTTCTAGTATACATTAACGACCTCTGCAATATAAAGCTGAAAAATGCAAGTGTTTTCACGTATGCAGATGACACTGCCATTGTGTTTCATGGTAGTAGCTGGAAAGAAACTAAGGACACTGCAGAAGAAGGACTTCACCTAGTTGCTAAATGGCTGCAACTCAATCTACTCACCTTAAATGAGAACAACACCAAGTACGTTGCCTTTAGGATCACAGAACACTCTGCTCCAGATGATGTCATCACAATTAAAATTCACAAATGTGATGATAGAAAATGGAACTTCTGCACATGCACCATAATTGAAGAAGTAGACTTCATAAAATACCTAGGCGTAACAATTGATGCGAAACTATCCTGGTCTCCACACATAGATGCTACCACCGCGAGAACAAGAAAGCTTCTCCATGTACTATATAAGCTTAGGCAGGTAGCTGACACAAATCTTATAAAATTAGTTTACACTTCCCTGTGCCAATCTGTCCTTAGCTATTGTGTGGTTATTTGGGGAGCTGCACTCAAGACACACCTTTTCAAGCTAGAACGAGTGCAAAGAGCAGTACTCAAAGTGGCATACAAAAAACCGCGTCGTTACTCTACCAGCCTTCTTTATAAAGAATGTCAAACCCTCACTGTACGGCAACTTTACATCCTAGCTGTGGCTTTGAGATTTCATAAAAAATCGTTACAATCCATTGAAGTCTCTACCAGATCAGCTCGTTCATTAAAATGGAAAGCTGAACCAACCAGAACCACCTTTGCACATAGATCCTTTAATTTACAGGGCCCTTTTTATATAGCAGAATCAATTCAAAATTAGATATAGTTTACAAAACTAGATCAATGTGTAAGAAAACTATTAAGGCATGGCTTCTCCATCTAAGCTACATGGATACAGAACACATTATCTCTATTAATTAAAAAAAAAAAAAAAAAAAAGTTTGCTTAAAATTAAAGAATTAATAAATAAATATATGTACTCAACTAATATGTATTCCAGTTACCATGCAGTCACTGTCGCTACAATAACTACACACCCATACACACACACACACACACACACACACACATGCTCACACACACACACACACACACACATACTCACACAAACACCTACTCACACACACACACACACACACACACACACACACACACACACATACACACACACACACCTACACTCACACACATACCCATGTAAATTTATGTAAGAGTTAATTTTAGTATATAGTCTAAGTTTTATGTTTAATCAATGTAAATCGCTACTCACCTGCTATAATTTTTAAGTTACATTAAGATAGATCTTAAGGAAGAGGCTGACTACCCACAACACAGGGAATCCTAGTGTGGGTGTCAGTGCGTAACCTAGTTTAAGTTTTGTTTGAAAGACAATAAAGATTTTTGATTTTTGATTTTGATTTTATCCTGCTTTATGCGGAATATAGCGTGGAGCCAAAAAATATGTTAAAATTTATATATTACTAGTGTTGTCACTGTTTACCTTATATAATACTAGGAGTATATATATATATATATATATATATATATATATATATATATATATATATATATATATATATATATATATATATATATATTATATATATATATATATATATATATATATATATATATATATATATATATATATATATATATATATATATATATATAATATCAAAAGTGTTAGTCTAACTATTGTATCACAACTTTTAATCAATAAATGTAGTTAAGATTTATATGAAAATTTACTTATTTGAAAGAAAAAAGTAATTAATTTAATTACAGCTTTCTTCGCTAAATTGACTATTTCACATAAAAAAATCAATTATATCCAATAGTTCCTGGGATTAGTTCGTTCAACCAAACACATTCAGCTTTTATATGTTTGTTTATAATATATATATATATATATATATATATATATAATATATATATATATATATATATATATATATATATATATATATATATATATATATATATATATATATATATATATATATATATATATATATATATATATATATATGTTTGTATATAATATATATATATATATATATTTTATATAAATATAACATTATATTGCTTTAATAAAGTCAGTTTGAGTAATGATCTGTCACCTTGTGTCAGACTTTTCGGTTTTGGAATGATGTAATAATGTGCCTCTAAAAGGCCTCAAGCGATAAATATATTATAAAGAGTAAATTCTAATTTTGTTTTGAGATTTCTCTAGTTATTTTCTGTATTATTAGAAAATATTTTTACTTTCCTTGGAAACGTGGGACTCGTTACAATGACTGATTTACTTCAAATATAATAACATGAATAATTAAAAGCTTTCAGAGATAAAAAGATACGATGGTATGAAATATTACTTTATCTTGAAAACATTGAAAATTCAAATGTTATTGTTAAAAAATATGTTTCTATATTTTGTCTGAATGTGCTACTACTGTATTACGACTTTTATGGGTTCGATGACCACTCGTGGGTATAAGAAGACAAAGCGCGACTTTGAGCTCCACCCCTCAGTATACAAAATCTGGAAAAATTAGCGGAAATTGGGGAATGGAGTGTCCTAGCACTAGGTCCACCTGAACCTGAAAAGCTGCTAAGAACCTGAAAAGCCTTTATACAAATATCCAACATTACAAACATTTCGCACCATTTTAAAGCAATAATAACGAAAAATTTGTAAATCACTATTAAAAGTTGCATCTAAAAAAAGGAAAAAATAAAATCCCCATAGAGCAGTCTCTCATACGCTACCCAAGTTATAATTACCATTAGTTTCACTTAAGCATCGGCAGTTAGTGTCAATTTGTTTTTAATTTGCACTAAAGCTCGCCTTTGATGGTAGCATCAATAATATTTTCATTATGCACCGCCTGGTATGCAACAATTAAGCTTCAATTAGGGATTGGAAGGTTATGGATGATAGTGGGAGGATAGTGGAACGCGATGATTTTGGATTCTAATCCCTCGAGCTATTTTCAAGTTATATACATACATATATATATATATATACATATATATATATATATATATATCTATATATATATATATATATATATATATATATATATATATATATATATATATATTATATATATATATATATATATATATATATATATATATAAAATTTTGTAGGTAAGAGAATATATAAGAGCAATATTAGGTAAACTAAAATTGTTGTTATATTACTTTTTATGCAGGTCCATAAAGTAACATCCTAGCGATATCATTTCGCTTTTGTCTTTATTTATTTGAGAATTAAAAAATTATAAAAAATTACAGAGTATAGCACACATAGCAGGGTGGCAGAGGAATCTAGTGTGGAGAGTATACTAAGTTTCCAAATTTCCGCCCAATTTTGGAGACGTTGCGTGTTGTTTGGCGAAAACTGGTTTGGTTGTTCTGTGCTTTGTTGTACTATAGTGAGGCAATCTAAATAATATATATCCTAGAATTGGAATCGAACCAACAACCGTTTACAGTCAGACATTATGCACATGCGCCACGATGGCCTATTTGAGAATATACAATTTTTATATACAGCACTTAAAATCGTCCTACACTCTATATTCTCTCTATTTCTTTCTTTATACTGAAATAAAACCTACCTCTCTGAGTGGACGAAATCTAGACATTACTCCGTCTCATTTTCTTCATTTTCTTCTTTCTCCTACCTTCTCTGTCCTTATAAAAATCACAGATAAAATGTAAAATAATTAATTAAAAGAACATAGCACTAATTGTCAATTTCTTTTTAGTATCTACTAAAGCTCGCCTGTGATGGCAACTTCAATAATATATTTTTAATATATACTAAAGCTCGCCTTTGATGGAACTTCAATGAACTTCAATAATATTTTCATTATGCACCGTCTGGTATGCAACAATTAAGTTTCAATTAAGCAAAGCCTCTGTTGAATGATAAGAGATGTTGAAAAACTATCGTAAAATGTTCATTTTATGATTTAAAATGCTATTGAAAGTTTTAATTCTTGTAAGGAATCGTTTGGTTAGGTTTGTTATATGTTTAACATAGATGCCTGTGTGTCTGTCTATAGCATCGTAGCTCACAAACAGATTTTAGTGTGTTCTTTTATTCGGAAGCCAGTTTCATATCCGTTGTCATAGATATGTGTAGAAAACATCAAGCAGTTGGAAGAGTATCAGCTCTTTTCCAAAATGATGTAAGGCATTTTTCCATAATTTTGAATTATTTGCGTTTTTTAGTGCTTTCACTGATCGCCTTTTATTTTTTTTTGTACGTAATATTCATAGTTAATGTAATTTTGGTGCAACGAGGCTCTGTACGTAGACATGGTTGTTATAGGTTCGAACCCTGCTACATAGAGTAACTTTTACTTCCACCATACAACATACGTAAAGTCTTGAAAATGTGGAAAATGGAAAATGAACAGACTTTTTGACTATCCTACTATGTGCAGAAAAAGCTTTAAGCTACTTTATTACCATTTTTCATTATAATTATTACTAGATTAGCCGTTGACACTTAATACAATAGTTATATTGTTAAACATATGATAGTGTGTGTGTGTGTGTGTGTGTGTGTGTGTGTGTGTGTAATGTTTTACATATTGATTTAATGTACTTTATAAGCATTAATATTGAATTATTAGCGTTAGTGTTCTACACTTCTAGTAAAAAAGGGGTCCAAAGCTTTTGCTTCACGTAATAATATATAGATAAGCTTATAAAATTATTTGTATTCATAATTTTTATTTGTAATAATTTTATTTAAATGATTTGAAGGCTTAAAAATATTCTAACCGCATAAAGTACCACTTAAGCCGCATTTACAAATGTAAATTTTAACGTCGCCATAAAAAATTAAAGGCACAATTCACTCAACAATTTGTCCACTATTAAATCATTTAAATCTACTAGATACGTGCTTTTTCGGGAAATCAATTACTGGAAATTCGAGCGACACTTCGTACAATTCGAATGGAAAGCTATACGGACTTTATTTTTGCACTTATTTGTTAAAATTGAAGGTTACTTTGTTTTAGTGGACAGATGAAGTGAATAAGTTACTTCTACATTTTAGGGTTTCGTATGTCGTTAGGAGAAGGCCGAACCTTTATAGGATCACTTTTTTGTCTATCCGTCTCTCAAGATCATTTCTCCAAACCACGTGGAAGAATTAAGCTGACGTTTTTGTCAAATATCCAAGTCAATAAGCTCTTAATGCACAGACACCATCAAAGTTTAAGCTTATTTTTTTGCATTTTGTTTGAAAGCTGCCGCGTTATCAAAACCTACAAGGTACTTCCCGTTGACTTAGAGTTATAATATTTTATAATAAGTAAGAACTTATGTTACAAACAAAGGAAAGAATTGGAAATTTATAGGTAAAGTCCCAAAAAAACCAAACTTATATATCTAGTTCATTCAAATTTAAGTTTATCGACTTATAAAATCTGAATAGAAATGAGAATATTAATAAACTTATATTATAAGTTTAACACAGAATTAAACCATTACAAACTTATATCTATACTGCATTTCATACAAAATTAGTGGGTAGGTCGTACCTACCGTAGGGAATTAATTACTATTACATTACAAAGAACAGCGTTGAGTTCCGCAATTGAATAAACCAAAATTTTGGAAAGCGGGGAACGAAATGTCTTAACACTAGGTTCCCTATACCTACCCTGCTATATGCGAGATAGAGATTGAGGCTAAAAAAAAAAAGTTTACAGATGTTTCACATCGTAGAGCATTCGATAAGTATGCAAATGTAAAATCTCTCCTGACACTTGGTGTATGTTTGTTTTCTAATACAAGGGGTGGTAAAGACTTGGGGTTACTTAATGCATTTATAGTAACGCGTCTTCGCGATGATAAGATGAAGAATATTTTAAGATATATATATATATAAATTCCCTGAAGTGGAGAATAAACTCATTAATCATTACAGTTAGAGCAATGAATGAATGCTCTCTCAGTTTTTGTGAAAGAATCTTTAGATAGGTTTTTTTTTAAATTTTCACAACTCGTAGAAAGGGCACAGATAAAGCTAGAAAAATTAAAATATCAGTTTGTATGAAATATTCAGTTCTCCAATTCACGTCAAATTTTGTCCCATTGCACCATTGAAACTATAAATAAACATACTTCATCTAAATTAAACGCTAATTGACATCTCTGAGTGTGAATGCAAGTCATTAAATATACTATTGTCGAGATAACGTCAATAGTGATATTAATAGGCGGCCTCATTAAATAGCAATGTATTCAAGCCGCCACCGTACATCAAACTGACGCCAATCACAGATAAGCCACATGTTATATATTATTCAGCAAAATTACAATGATTAGTATTTAATTAATATATACATTTTTTTTTAATTTTAATATCTTTAAGGGTGTTTTTAATCTTATTATAAAGTCGACTTAGGGTTCTATCCGGGTCGGTTTTCGTAAGGAAAAAAGTTAGGTTCCGCATCCTCTTGGAAATTTCTTATGCATCATACTCGTATATAGGCAGTACTCAAACAACCTGAAAGTTGATGATATCAAAGTGGTGGAGATTCGAGTCACGCTACGTTAAAAATATTTCACTTTTCTTAGTATATATATATATACATATATATATATATATATATATATATATATATATATATATATATATATATATATATATATATATATATATATATATATATATATATATATAAAATTAAATAAAAACACATTTTCACATAGTTCTTATAATTCTAATAAAAAAGAAGCACAAAGTTTTTTTTTTATTCTTAATACAATTTATAACTGCCGTTTTTAAATTTTACAACTCAAAAAACCCAACTAAAGTGAATTTAATGTCATTGGTTTAGTGAAGCTTAGTTTAGTAAATTAATTTACAGTAAAAAAATCAAAATATATAATAATATATAGTACTTTAAATATTACGCGTGTTGCGTCGCTAAACTGAACGCCGCGCTTTTCCTTGAGAAATGGAAATATTGTTTTCCCCAAAGTAGTAATGAACCCGCTACTATCATATCTAAGACTATAAGGGAAAACATACGTAGCGAGAATTGCAAAATAGTTAAAAAACCTTACTTCAATCCTGTGCTTGATCGCTCGTCCAGCTGTACGACCAAGTGTCTCTAAGCGGTCGTTTCACGGCTCATAAACTCAGTCGCTAGGTCTATTAAAATTTAAACTATTTTTATAGTATGTTTTACGTTTCATATTATAATGTGTTTATTTTGAGGAAATTTAAAATAAAGGACTTCCCCGGCTTTCCTATACTACTTATTTACTACCTTTTGCTACATCAAGAACAAAATATTTTGGTAAATAGTTGAAAAATTACTATAGGAGCCGTTGACACGTTAAATACGCGTTGCCATAGCAACGTGCAAAAAAACATTATATGAGTGCACTTATAGTAATATATATTACTATATATAAATATATATATGTTCTTGAATATAAAAACTTATACCATTTTTTATTATTTGCAGGTATGTTGAAGTAAAAATTATTCGGTAAGAGCAATTTTTATTCATCTTTTCAACAATATTCTACGTAACTTAAGTAATGTATAAAATTAAGCATATATAAAATACATTAACGTTATTATAAACTAACCTATTATCCATCTCAATATATAGTTTTCAAATGAAAATGAAAACACTCTCCTTCATTTCTTGTTACATTCTTTATTTGTATTCTGATATACATATAGCTCCTATTTACAGTGAAATTTTAAGCACTTCTCGCCGTAAAAAATGGAACAGTAGTCGTGGGTTCGATATCCACTCGTTCAATTGTAACAATCTAATGTATATTATATAAGACAATACAAAATATAAATATTCTAACTAAAGAGCTTTTCCATCTGTCAGTCTAAACAGGACCCAGGACCTGTTTCCACTGCCATACATTAGTATGCATTGCGCATCACTTAAAATTGTATTTTAACACGTATTATAATATAAACTAGTTACGTGACTTTCTATTTATATTTCCTTCTACTGTGAAGGCTTTATTCGTTGATGTCATGTAATATGTTAGTCGTGGGTTCAAATTTCACAAAATATATATACTACAAGGTATAATTAGGTTAGGCCAGGGTAGGTAGCGGAACTCAACGTCGCGTTTTGTCTACTTACCAGAGACAGAA
Source organism: Dione juno (assembly GCA_037127375.1). Classification (NCBI taxonomy): domain Eukaryota; kingdom Metazoa; phylum Arthropoda; class Insecta; order Lepidoptera; family Nymphalidae; genus Dione; species Dione juno. The sequence continues at coordinate 1,554,221 of JAXRJS010000066.1, forward strand.
AATGGCATAATTTATTCACACGTGTGGGAATCAAACCTGTAACCATCGTGTTTACAATCACAAGCTGTGTTATTCGTGTATATAAAATTGACATTTACACACAGTTGACAGCTTATTAGGTGAACCTAACCTAATAAACTACGAAATTCTCTAGAATTTCTCATTTAGAGAATTTCTAGGAGAAGGGGAAAATATCGATTTATTGTCAAGATAAAAAAAATACAAGCTAAGTCCTATAATCATTAGCCTTAAATTTGAACTTTCCAAGATCAATACCATTTCTTACTTACTTTTGTACAAAATTCACTAAAAGTTATACTAATATCTAAGTAAAGTTAGGGCGAATAGCTTGTATGCTAAGCCATATAAGCATATTATTATGAGGCATCAGATGCGCGTAATCATTACGAACCCCTAAGACTGCTCTATTTGTACATTATAGAGCGTATGAGAGTGTATGGGAAAATTTAGATTAAATTTTAGGACCATCTGGTTCAGTGGATGCTTTGGTATTTATAATAGAGGGTTTTAAATTTGATTTCATATTATATACGTTCGGTAAGATGATGGTCTTGGTACAGAGAATTTGGCCATTCGTTGATTTGTACTAGACCCTGGCCCTTCTACTGATGACCACGGACTATAGAAAAATATTCAAGATGTCGAGTTGTAAAAAAAAATTAAAATCCAGTACCTATCAGCTCAGAAATAAAATTGTAGATGTATGAACTTATTATATTGTATATGCCTTTGCATATACATGCTTATACATGAGATGAAATTGGCTTGACCTCTACCCAGGGAAAAATAGAATTTACAACTATTGGCATTCAACACCAAATGCCTCTAAAATCAACAGAACAGCGTGTCCAGAGTGTTCTGCCACCAGATTTTCTCCCTACCCTGCTTCATGACAGGGAAGGCAGGGCAGACATGTGAAGCTATTATAATATGGGGCTTAATCTAAAATTTTTGCCATTCCATAAATTGCCCGCGTACACCGCGGATTGCTACACATAATTCTTACTATGACACGAAATTCATCATGTCGGGAGCGTTTCTCATTACTTCTTGTACATTTCTCAAATGATTACAAGATATTGTGCAAAAAATGTTCTTCGGAATTAACTTTTTATTTATATGGCTTTGGTGAAGCTTTTTTTCTTATTCATAATTACATTTGATTTATGGTAGTAGATTGGAGTCTAGTGTTACTTTTATCCTTACATAGAAATCTTAATTTGTTGAATTTGGTTGTAATTAATTATTTTAATCGTGATATGACTATCGTTATTAATGTAATTACTTATAACCATAAATTTCAGTAGTTTCATTAAAAAATAAACTTAATATTCTCATCAAATTCAAATATTTAAATAAAATAAAAAAATAAGTGAAAAAAGAAACCAACCAGACCAAGCAGACTAATAATAGTTTAGCTGTTCTTCACCTTGCTTATTGTCACCAACCTCTTCATATATTATATTTAACATTTTCGAAATACATATTTCATATAATTTAATCATTCTCTTCTCAAATAATTATTCTAAGCGGAATTTCTTAATAATATTCCTACAGAGATGATAACAATAAAGTGATTAAACTACTTTGACGGATTCCAAGAGACGCAGGTTCCAGTTGCAACACGTTCAAATTTTATTATATTTTCTAAAAATGCCTCCTCTACCTCAACGTCATGCTTTTTTCGTGACGGCCCTCCAATATCTTAGACACTGTATTCTCGTTCAATTGAGGGCGTCCCTTATTTTTTTCACTCACAACTCTCTCAGCTCTCAGCACTCAATCTCGCATCATATTCTGTATCTGTAATATATCTATAATAAAATTTTAAATATATATAAACATTGTACTATCACGAAACTTTTTATATGACGTCAATCTTCGTCCTACCCACCATGACTCTAGCGTAATTGTAATTGATTTTTCTCTTTATTATTTTCAATTGTGTGAAATATAGAACTAAGCGATCATCTCTTATATAAATAAGCTGTTGCATTAGGATCCGGATACAGAGGGCAGTATTGCTTTCTCAAAAAAACTGCCCTCTGTATCCGTAGATGGAAACGGCGCACATCGTGAGGACGTTCCTCACTCTGGCTAGGGCAGCCACCGATAATCTGGCCCCTAGTCCCACCGTCGGAGGAGAATTTTTATATCTTTTAAATATATTATATATTTTTAATAAAAGTATTTATAACAACTCACTCGAAAACTTGAAAAGCTAAATATTTTGACACTAGATTGTAAATATAATAGGAGACCCTGCTATACAGCGTAAAAATAAAACCAAATGTACATAAATACGCTGCAATTGCGTGAACTGATGACTCTACAAGTACAATATTTATTAAAACATGAATAAAATATAATAGTCATTTGTGTTTTCTCGCCAACTGAAACGCTTAAACTTTTATTATTTCAGAATTTCAATGGCCAATTTAAAAAAGAGTACAAATTGGCCGCTTAATTGGTCTGAGCTTTTGTGACGTTGCTCTTAAAGCTGTTTAAATATATGTAAGCATATACATTGTTTTTCTGTATATTGTTGATAATATTAGTAAATTTTCAGAATTATTATTAATATGGGAGCTGATTGGAGGAATCACAAGTGCTACTTGTCAATGTCAAGAAGTCAAGGTTTTAATAGTCTTTGATGGTTTGGTGAGGCGCAAGCTAAGATTCAGTTCAATGCTGGCTGCACTCTCAAGCAACTATCTCAACCTCTCTAGGAACTGTCTTACGGGCTCGTACTGTCACTTTGCGAGTAGAGTATTTCAAGTTTAACTATTAAATTACCTTATAACTAATAACTGTTAAATTTCTTTGCATTTTTTGCCCTATGAATGATGTCACAATATGAACATACCCACCTTTCTCTGCCACTTTCGTGGATGTAGATAAGTTTTTGATATATTTTTCTTATATTCGCTAATTACGACTGCTTGCTTATATGCAAAGCTGGTTATCTGTGAAAAAAGCTCCGTATTGACATATTGTTTGTTATTTATATTATTGAGCTTGATACATACATGTGTCCCGTATATAGAAGGTCTTGACGGACTGACTACAGTGCAATTTAATAAGTATTCCGTTTTTTGTCTTATGGGAGGGATCCCCAAATATTGGATGGATGTTTTATATAACAAAGTCAAATCCAAAATATAGTGATTTAAGAAGCGCACTAGGTAAAAAAAAAATAAGCACTACAACGAACTAAGCGAGCAGGGCCGTATCCCATTATGTCATATATGATTTAAATAGAAATATCTAAATTCTTTCTTTGAAATTAGGACATTGTTTATTGAGTGGCGGGACTCAACGCCACGTTTTGTCTACCATTCAGATTTAAAATGAATTTGAATCCACATCAACTGCACTTACAGTCTGCTGTTCCACTGCACTACGACGGCCTAAGCTCTTCAATACTAAATTCTAACAAAACATAAAACATTCGTGCTTTAGATTTGTTTCCGCACTTGTAGTAGGAGTAGTGTATAGGGTGTAATTTATGGGAATCGACAATATGTAAATGAGTTTCAGTTGTAAGTTCAGAATTATTTGTGTTTTACTATAGGGCTTGTTTGATCGATTGAACAGACAGATGGATGTTCTCACTTAGCTATTATATATATATATATATATATATATATATATATATATATATATATATATATATATATATATATATATATATATATATATATATATATATATATATATATATATATATATATATATATATATATATATATATATATATAATATACATAAGTATAAGAAGTTCAATGCTATTTCGCGAATAGCAAAGAAATCTCTATGACTCTCCCACTCTCCGCCCTATTTTCGAATCGTTGCCATCACTATTCGGATTTCATTCGCAGGGAAATGAAATAATTCATTCCTTTGAGTGGGAATTCAACCCACAACCGTCACATCTGTCAATCACTGTGCCACTGTACCACTATCTATAAAAATACATCATTCACGTATAGAAGTATTCTATTAAAAGGACAAATTTCAAAGATAATTAACATTTAATTTCAATATACATACAATTATACCGTGGGATTCTACAGATGTTCTTTAAGTATTATTCCTTCCTATGTATATATATGTATATATATATATATATATCTTACTTTCTTTACGAAAGCGGATTAGAATCTACTATCATGTGCTTGCTTCTCACCCTTTGTTATTTACATATTAAATGAATGAATTTGTTATTTGGGAATAAAGAAAGTATATTAAATATAGCCCAAGTCTTCGTAGGCGAAGGTTCAAGTCTCGCTCGAAGTAAATATTAATACAATTTTTGAGTTATTCTACTTACCACACAATATTTGCATTTCCAGAGAATGGAGAACGCAACATCTTAATTTGGATCATTATCTATCTTGTTGGTATAAGGATAGTGTGTTTCTAAGAGCGTGTTCAAATCCTGCTACATATATATATATATATATATATATATATATATATATATATATATATATATATATATATATATATATATATATATATATATATATATATATATATATATATATATATATATATATATATATATATATATATATATATATATATATATATATATATATATATATATATATATATATATATATATATATTTTAAGTATATGTGACAAATTAATAACCAAGATAGTATTTCCTTTTTTATTCCATACGACATATTTATTTCACGTATTTAACCTTCCGCATTATTTAAACATTGAATGGGTTAAGTGTTGGAACTCTACGCCGTTTGATTTACCATATGAGAGATGCTTAAATATGATAAAAATAAAATAAAAAAAAACTAAAACTACAGTGTTAACAGTTCCCCTCTTAAAGTAAACTTTAAGATCTTAAACTTAAACTTTAAGATCTTCTAAAAGTACACCTGTTCTGTATATAATTTCCAAAACTGAATAAATACACTATAGCAGCTGTCTTACGTTATTCAAGCATGAGTCGTGCTTGTAAGCAATGAGTACTCTATATCTGATTCACATTGAAATGCGTTTTTACCATATTTTTACTATCATAAAGATAATTTTACTGTATCGAAGTTCGTTTTGGACACGACTCGTTTCCTTCTATTGTTTGTGGATGATGTTTGTATGTGAGACAAGCCCGCAACTTCCTCTCCGTGGACTATGAGACGTACAATCTATTTTAATCCCGTTCTAGTAGAAATTTTGTGAAATCTCTTAATCTCTTTGTAGACTCTACTAAAAAAGTTCATATATGCCAAATCATACAAATATGTTAATAGTAGAGATAATGTCGAACTTTTTCCCAGTTTCTGATCTAAATCAAGGCATTGTGTTAATTGGTTGAACTTAACTCTGAGCTTTATTTCGCCAGAACATGTTTCAAAATTATAATATAATAATTCAAATATTTTCTTAGAAATTTGAACCTAGAACCTATAATTTAAGATTCTATTACGTACTTTAGGAATTGTCTTTACAAGAGCGTGCATTTCCAGTATAAAGCTCAAGCCTACTAACCTTAAAAACAATGTATGTATGAAAATGTTTACTTAGTCCTTATATTAGAGGAAATGGTCTGATCGCGTGACTGAATATTCGTTTTTTCCTGTACTTCATGATGTTGTATGAAATACAGTATATTTGGGAGTTTATGGGACCAGAAGAGGTAGACGTAGATAGTAAAGTTGTTTAAGTTGGCTTTTTTGTAATTCTGGTTGAATTTAGCGTTAACTATTTCTTGTTATTTTTTTTTATACAAGCTTGTAATTTTTTTAAACAACATATTTTACAATGATGAATAAGTAAATATACTATATGTTATGTAATTTTTTTTAAATAATAATAATATAGCTTCAGGCTATTTCCCGCATATAGCAGGTTAGCAGAGGGAACTAAGTGTTAAGATAATCCGTTATCCACTTTCCTGCCCAATATGAGACATTGTGTGTGTGGTGGAACTCAACGCCGCGCTTTTTCTTGTTGCCAAAGCGTGAAAAATGAAGTAATTTACTCTCCACTCATGGGAATCGAACCCGCACCCATTGCTTTAACGGTAAGACGCTGTCGCCGCACCACCACGAACTTACAAAAAGTTCAAAAAGTTTTAAGTAATGTAATATAATATTTTATTTACAATTAAAGTTATTAAAAATATAAAATGCTTATTTAAGACGCTTTTATTTAGTACAAATATAAAATAAAACTGGTGCTCAACTTTGACAATGTTTGACTGTACACGCCACATTCCAGGGTTAAGTTCCACCATTTACTATATAAATGAATTGAAAGAGGAAAAGCAGTATGTTAACTCTACACTAGTTGACAACCCTAGACAGTGAAAGCTTTCTTCAAAAATAAGCTTTAAGAAAATCTTTGCAATCAATCGTAATAAAAAGATTTGAAAGCAACTTAGTACTTGAAAGTTAAAATTTTATAACAATATTTTTCATCTTTCAATAATACAGAACATTTATAAATTGAGTATAACAAGTTCGGACAATCGTAGAAATAATAAAGTGCGAGCAAAACATTTAGAAGTTGGTCGCTTCTTGGACGTGACAAATAAACTATTGAGGATTTATCTCCAGCTCTTACAAACTTCGGCGGTCTCAAGGAAAGTAGAAAATATAATAAAGATAAAAAAGTAAGATAATTACTGATTTAAGTTTATGTTATATTTTATTTAGGTGTTATTAATAATTTTGGTATATCCTTCGTGGTGTGAGATAGCATCTGGCTATAAGCGATGGTTTTTGAGTCAATCCCGATTCTTGGGGTAGAGAATCATGTTTATTTTTTTAATCTCTAAGGGCTGTGTTAGATTCTAACACTCAACACTTAAAATCTTGGATTAGGGTGAAAATTGGAGAATAGAGTGTCTTGACACTGGATTATCTTTGCCTACATTGCTGTATGCAGGATGGGGTATATCTTTATGCAGGGAAGTTGAACACCAATAGGAATAGGAATAAATGGTAAAGCCATAGCCAGCAGAAAATCAAATGTGTTCGCTGTAGACGCATATATAAAAATACATACAAACATATAAATATATGTATGTGCCCTCTCAGTATAAAGTAATGGCATTAAAGAGGGAGAAATTTTTTTAAATAAGAAAAATTATTAAATTATTTGTCAAGAAATATAATGATATAAAATATTACAATTGGCTTTCTATTCAAAGCTACTACGTGATGTAGCTTCAGCTACGTCGTAGCATGAAATGCTTACCTTAGAAGTAGTAAAAATGTTGCTAAACAGAAAAAAAAACCCATTTTTTTATATTTGCAATATTCTATATAAAGACATGCAATATATCCAAAACAAATACGAGCTCTACATACTATAAATATTAAAGTAAATTCTACTTCAAGCATGTTTCTTCTAAACAACTAAAGAACAAACGTTTTAAAATATATTGCCTTAAAAGTAGATTTATTTGCAAACTATTCGAGCTGAGCTTACAAGATTGAATTCAGAAATACTCGATCTGCACTCGCATGCCAACGAGCCGTGTACCGCAAGAATTGTTAACTGTTCCATTGAGAATTTCAAACTAAAGCACAATATGAATTATTGTAACTGTACAGCCTGTTGCTTATTTTTGAGTTTGTTTTGAAAATAAAAAAAATATACATGCGGTATTTTTTCATAATATTTGAAATTTTCATAATTAAGTATTATCAATATATAATTTTATCAGATAAATAATGTTGCTTATTTTTGAGTTTGTTTTGAAAATAAAAAATATACATGCGGTATTTTTTCATAATATTTGAAATTTTCATAATTAAGTATTATCAATATATAATTTTATCAGATAAATAACGAAGCAACTTTAATGTTAATATATGTAAACAGTAGGAAATCCTTTGTGTATACACCTGCGTCTGTCGTATCATGGCGCTATCGTAGCGCATGTAAGTGAGGTGTGATTTAAAGTTTCAGCTATACACTTTTACTTAAATGTATCACTAAGTTCTTTCTGAAATACAAAAAAAAAAAAATATTAAAGACGACATATACCATTTTTTAATAGTCACGCTTAAGTTTAGTGCTAAGACTCTCCATTTTCCGCTCTTCTCCACTCTCACTGACGCCAAACAACTCAGTATCAGAATTTATTTAATATAACGGGAAAATGATAACATTAATTTCACTGAGTCCAATTACATCATTATTGTAATTATTTAATTTATATGTAAAAATAACCATAATAACATATAATTAGAGCTTTTATTAATCAATATAAGGCGAAAAGTGTATGAAATCGTCGTTTTGAAGGTAAAATATCTCTAGCGGTAACGCATCGCCGCACTGCGTACTACGAATATTTATGTGACGTTATTGTTTGTTCGGCTTGCTATGAATTGATTGCGTTCATTATAGTCCTTGGCTCTACATTTCCATTTCGTACATTTGGCGTTGTGTTGATGTGCTTTGTATGGATTTTTATGTATGGGAATTTATCTGATTGGGAGTTCAATTAATAAATGATAGCTGTATTTATTTATGTATCTTGTATCAATGTGGAGAAACTGTTTATTATGCATTTAGCCTTGTTTTGGGTACTAAGAGAGAATACTAAGAGTGATAGATATAGTTTGAATTTGAATTAACGTGATTTGAGCACGTTAAAAGATTACATACAAGAGTCAGTAGTTATCTCTTACTACTGACTCTTGTATGAAGCAAGATAGCTAGCGATAGATAGGTAGCGTGATATCTGAGTTAACCTTCGAGAACACAGTGTAAAATATATATATATATATATATATATATATATATATATATATATATATATATATATATATATATATATATATATATATATATATATATATATATATATATATATATATATATATATATATATATATATATATATATATATATATATGTATGTATGTATGTGAGCTCTAGCTTCCTTGGTACATATAGAGTTATATTATATGTAGTATTACTAAAAAATGTCTTACCTAGTTACCCAGAACAAAATGTCCTAATGTACTTTGCAGCTTTAAGCGTACTCAGTTTTTTGGAATCTTATTTTTCTTGTATATTAAGAGACTATAGTTATTGGCTAGTAGAGTTATTTTTCAATTAAGAATTCAACAATTACAATTAATTTATTCGTTACTTTATTTATCATCTTTATTTATCAGCTTTGCCCACTGGTGGACTTAGGCCTCACCATAACGCGCTACTGTGGTCAATCACATACTAAAATATTATTTCAACATATCATGATACATTTTAAATTAAGCTTTTTAACCAGTTATAATCTCCCTGTTATCATACGCGGTAAATCCGTTTAAAGAGTTTAATTTAAAACATCAATAAAAACACTTTTAAATCTGCTAAAGTTACATGATTCTAATATCTTATGCTTAAAGAAAATAGAGCAGCCTCTGCATAAATCACCCCATAGAGTCGCGTTAAGTAAACATAATTTTTAAATCTGCGCACACCATCGATATGACACTCTATTACCTCACCGTTGTGTATCGAGGCGTGAAATGTCAGCATTTTCACTCCTTACGTTGAGTCAACGCGACGTTCGGCACCGGATGAGAGCATACTTGTATAGCCAGGAAAGTAGCGGGAACCCCGCTTCTGTTAGGTGGCCCGGAATGTTAACGCGGGTTTAGCTTTTTTAAGCTTTTTATCGTGCCTGTCTGTTTTTAGTGAGTGTCTTACAGAGTGAGTTGTTGCTTGTTTGTCATTTCCTGTGTTAGTGCCCATGATTGGCAGCCATATATAAAAACAGGTAGTACACATGTATTAAATAATTTGCTCTTTATGTTTATGTGTAGTAGTTTGTCTTTCATAGCCTCTTTTAAACCCCAGTATCTCTTCCAGCCGTTATTGATTCTTCCTTCTACTTCTCTGCGCATAGGTTCTCGTTGGGTTATGAGCTGCCCCAAATGTATGTAATCGTCGGTATAGCTAATTTCTATTTTTTCCATTTTAATAATTTTCTTGTCTCCGTTTGTCATCACTCTCGTTTTATCGGGGTTAAGTTTTAGTCCCACCTTCTGGCTTTCTGTATTTAATTCTTTTATCATTCGACTTAAGTCTTCCGACGTTTTGGAGAACAGCACAATATCATCAGCAAATCTCAGATGCGTTAACGCTGCACCATCCACATTGATTCCCAGATTGGTCTTCTGGCCGATAGATCGAATTAATTTAAATTTCTCTTTGCTCTGGTAAGACAAGATCTGGTATTGAGTTCCGCTACTGACACGATGTAAAACTAATGTGAGATTAAATTCTGAAAGCTTTTTATCTCGTCTGCATACTTATTTTTCATTTAGTGTGTGCAATTCCCACTCGAAAGCGTGGAGTTTTATTTTCACATTCTTGGAAGACAAAGAGTGGCTCAATACGTAATGATTTTAATTCGGGCGTAAAGTGGGTAACTAAGCGTCTTGACATAAAATGTTTTCTAACTTGCCTCCTTTCCTTTTTCTCTTCTATATAATTTATCCTGTATACGGGATACAGTGTAAGGCTAAAAAACAAAATAAAATGTATCCAAAACAATATATACACCATATTCTATGGCCCGACATGAGTCATCGCCCGCAATAAATTATGAATAAACATTATTGTTAGGAGACGCCATGATCACCATAGGTTTTATCTACCGTTAGACACTTTCCTCACCGTAAAATATATTCAAAGAACTTATTAATTTCCGCCTTCTATATGTTATAAATTATAAAAACAGTTTTTATTTTTCTTTCATTTATATCTATATATATTTTTATACTAACTTTTACCTGTGTCTTCGCCTCGTTGTCAATAGAATATACTTATAAAATGTAAATAATTATGTATGTATATTATACTATAGTAATAAAATAATGTATGTATATTATTATAAAGATGAAGAGAGTCTACTGGTTAAAACTGTTGAATAATTTAGTTAACACATATTTGAGAAGGCTACATTATAGTACCTTAATATCTCATATGTCATATAAGGTTATTAATTGTTTCCATTTCACTATGAAGGTGAAGCCACAGATAAAAATTTATTGAAATCTATTGAAATATTTTCTAAATTCGAATTTTAATATTCATATGTATGTCACTGCTATGAGAAAACTCATACTCGGCTTTTATATGTGCTTTTATTATTTTCTTTTCTTTTTTTTATCTATGTATTTATCTACTTTAGATAAACATTTATTTCGTTTTGTACGACAACCTTCACGGCACCTTTATCAAAAACCAAACGCTTTTATACACAAATTAGTAACACGTGTATTTAAGTAAAAACAAACAGAAAAACGTGTATTTAAAAATAAATTGCCTCACAAAAGCCTCGTTTAGAGGTACGAGTACATATTGTATTTAAAATGCGTCACCGGCCCCGTCCTCGACCCCTGCATTTAAATTAATTTTTCTAATATTTACGGCTTAATTTCCGCACGACAGTCCTGACCGCAGACAGCAAGTGTTCCCATATTTATTCCAAATGTGAATTAAATTCTATGTAATCATAGAATTGTATAGGTTAACGATGTTGTGGTGAAATCAAAAGTGTAGTTTTAAACATAATATGCATATATGCATATATGTTTTATTTAAATGCTTTATGCTATTCTCTATGCTATAGGCTTAGATAGAGACGGCCTAGTGTTATAGCATTCCTAGAACTCTCTCTCCTATCTTATTTCTACGCGAGTTTGAGATCGTATCCACGACCATTACGTATTTATAAATTATACGTGTTCATAAATTCATAATTTCATCAATATAATTGACTGAAGCTTAATTTTAAATGAACTATTACAATAATGTAATAATTAAATGGAATTGTAAATAAATATTAAACAATTATACACTTAACGGGCGCTCGATACGCAAAGTAAACACAGCTATTTGCTATACTGACATCTATATCATACATACATATAATCATGTGAATTTATATGAAACGATCATTGATTTATATAGCAACGAGAATATAATATATATTGATTGATTGTATAACAACTTAGTTTTAATATTTATTAAAACATTTATCTTTATTTGAGAGTTATATTATTTTTTTTATTTGCTTCACACATGTAACTCATATCACGATTATATCGGGTAGGTAGTGATAGTGTAGAGTTAAAACACTGCGTTCTCTTTTTTAGATATATTGCGTGTTTGATAACAGAAATTAACACCTTTTGATTGACCAGACCAGAAAAAAGAATATAATATTTTTCTCTAAAGATAGAAAACTAAAGAACCTTCTTTCGCAGCATTCGAAGCCTAACATATATATATATATATATATATATATATATATATATATATATATATATATATATATTATATATATATATATATATATATATATATATATATATATATATATATATATATATATATATATAATATATATATATATATATATATATATATATATATATATATATATATATATATATATATATATATATATATATATATATATATATATATATATATATATATATATATATATATATATATATATATATATTTCACATGATGCCCATAGATATACTATGTATAATTGCACGCGTCCACCAGATGTCGCCCATCCATTAGTGCTATCGACATTACGCTCGTTATGACCCATATGGCTCTATTACTTACCACTCGGTTGCTTTTGTTAACTGAACATTTGTATATAGAGGCATTACTGTGGTCTAGTGATTTAGTTAAATTTAACATTTGTGCTGATTTTCTATTGCGTGGATTTAATAGCTTTTTGTGAATGTATATATATAATTTGTCATATATATCTATAATTGTCTATATATCTAATCTAGTCATATATATTTAAATTGTATATATATCTATAACTGTCATATATAATTTGTTTTTTGTATGGAACAATTGCAAGTTCTCCTAATCAAAAGTAAATATAATAATATAGACTTCTATATATATATTTATCTTATAACAATTTATAATTACTATAAAACAAGCCCGATTAACGTTTCATCGATATTATTATATATCTTAAAATGTCACCGTTGTACGTACGTGTGCAGTTGTCAAAAATAAAATAACGAATGATTTTTTTATTGTTTTATTGTTTTTAGTGTGTCTTTCCGGTTGAATCCAGATAACGGTCCACATTAAGATATACCCTAACTACGACATGATATTGTAAACATTACATATAACATAATATACATGCATATATTCGTATAGTTTAATTTTATTCCAAATCTATATATAATCTATACTAAAAGGAATTTCACAAACTTAACAAAAAATATGTTAGCTTTGTAAGATTCGTCGACACTTCTCAAGATATTTCCGACCATCTGGAAAGCGGATAATCCGCAAAATATTTTCAATATTCGCAACTTTCAGGACCGCGACGCGATACATACGAATTGGAATTGGTTTCTTTGAATTTCCTATTCATATTTTGAATATGTTATATTGAAGTCGCGTGGTTGGTCTTCAGATTATATTATTTATTTAATTTACTGTTTTTTCAGGCTTGATACTCTATTTTGCATATATATATATATATATATATATATATATATATATATATATATATATATATATATATATATATATATATATATATATATATATATATATATATATATATATATATATATATATATATATATATATATATATATATATATATATGTATAGATATATATATAGAACCTGGTATGAAAATACTCCGTTTTCCATATTTTCCTAAGAAGTTAGACTTGTTGCGTATTGAAAAAATTAACTCCTTCGCCACATAAAATGTTATACAAAATGGTAATCTTAAATAAAGATGTGACATAAAATTTCGAAATGTGTCTATGTAAGTTACATAGAAAAAACATACGGCACAGTCGTTGAGTCGTCAGCGTTGAGTTTCACAAGAGTGGCGGTAACACTAAATGTCTAAGAAATTGCGGGAAAAAGTCCCTTCCTAGTATTTACATATTGCTACACTTTTTATATTTAATGGGACTAATAAACGGTGCGATCATAACAGTCGTGTCATTAAAAGTGAACTACATCATGAATCTATACAGCGTGAAGCTGTGTTTTTATATTTGATGTATTTTATTTAGGAAATTCAACGTTGGATTGAGCCCAAGCCTATTAACTCAATTTCTCATGAACTCAATTTGACCACGAACTCGAAATAAACAAGACCAAATCTAAAGGTATAATAAAATTAATTGTAATGTAATTTCACTATAGCACCGTTCCTGAGTTTCAGACGGACCTGAAATATTTTAGCGTCCGGTCTCAACCACTGACCATTTGTATAGCAAAGTTGAAATTCCAAGAGCTTTCCCGAAAGCTGTATGAGGATGTCTGAATTAAAAGGTATTTTACTCTATTGTTAAGTAAGTTAGGTTAGCTTAGATTGTATTGTTATAAGGTTATTGAGGCAAAGTGAAAAGCTGCTGAAGCCGTGATGGTTGTGGGTCTGATTGGTGTTTTTATTTCCTTGCTCTAGTAAGACCAGAGGAGGTTTTGAGTTCCAACACTCAAGCAAGGTCTTGATTTCTACCAGAAAGCGGAGAACTGAAAGTTTAACACTTAGTTATCTATACAATACCCTGCTATATATAATATATAAAGCATGTATTAAATTTTAAATATTTAAAACCCCTTATCATTTTAATTCTAAAATAACACATTATAATTTTATAAACAAAACTAAATTTCTAAAGTAAATAAATACAAATAACCAAGTAAAGATAACTGCATCAAGACCGCAACGTCGGACTCACCGCGTCATAATCAGTCGACTACAGAACAAACCGCAACTATTGTAGCTATGAAAATGTATGTATATCTATAGTTTCTGAGACAATATCTCAGAAACTTTATTGCTTCAGATGTTTCTCTATATACCCAGATTAGACATTTCTCTGTAGCTTTCGAAATATAAACTTTTTTTGAGATTATGTGCCTGAAATAAAGCATATAATATTAGGAAAATTCTAGTCCTTCACTCAATGGTGGAATCGCCAAAACATGTCATTATTGCTCTAAGTTGGAATCGAGCCCATTTATGTTCCGTACTTTTATGGTGTCTCTATAAGAAAAAAAGCTGCGTCACGCTCTATCACACAACGTATGCAAGTTTTTTAGTTCTTTGCAAGTTTTACGTTAATAAAGGTATAAGTAGAGAGAATGTAATATTAAGACGATGGCAAAACTCATCGCCGCGTTCTGTTAAACAGAATTAAGAAATGAAAATAATTTCAAGTACTAAGATCCCACAACCGTCGCGTTTTCAGTCAGACGCTAGATTACGATTCCTAGTCCCACTACACTATGGCGATTCTCGAACTCTTTTGAAAATCTCTCAAATTAAGCAAAAATATGTATTTGTCAAAGAGCACATAAGGGAAGTACGACATAACAAGCGAAATCAAAAAGGCTTTCCGTTATTGTTCGTACTAAGAGCTTTTAAGCTCCTATCGTTATTTGATGTTCATTTTAATAGTTATTGCCAAAGCTTCAACCATATCTGCGATGTAGTTAACACTTATTTATGTTTCAAATAAAATCTAAAGTCAATTATTCGGTGATTTTTTTGTGATATATTTAGTTTTTCGAGTTATGCAATTACACTTTTACACTTTGCCCCGCTTGAATTACGTTTGAATTAGAGACATTGCGTGTAATGTGGTGGAATTCAACGCTGCATTTTGTTTTAGAAGAACGTAAAAAAACCATATAAACATTTAAAACTATATAATATAAAGTTGCGGTCTCTACTTTCTCTATACCCAGATTAGATATTATACGCTGCGTAAAGGAACTAAGCACTCATTTTACTTGGAAGTCCCAAGTGGAAGTCTGAATTTTGGAAGGCCAGTGGCCAAAAATAGACAATCAGCTCTAACGATCCGCAACCATCAAGATATCAGTCAGACTTTGACCAATTACATCACGATGGCTTCAAATATATCTTAAAATAAAATATCTGAGTAACTTATAATAATAGCTTCACGCTGTATCCCGCACATGGCAGTGTAGGCAGCGGGAGCCGTAGAAATCGTAGGAACCTAGTGCTAAGACACTCCGTTCCCTGCTTTCCGCCTTTTGAGGCATTGCGTGTTGAGTAAGAAACGCCGCACTTTGCTTCGTTACCAGAGTGGGAATCGAACCCACAATCCGTTGAATTTACAGGCAGATGCTGTGCCTCTGCGTCATGACGTTTAGAAAACTAATTTTGTTATATAAGCTGTCATGATAAGCTATCAATGATAAGATAATATTGGTAAAATTTTAATTTAAATTATATTAGCTTACAGTACTTTGTAATATATTTTATAGCTCAAAATTTCTCTTTTAATAAAGTTTCGAATGGGCTGTAATTTATATGTTTTACGAGTTACATATAGAATTGGCACTTAGGAATATCATTGGTTTATACAGCTGGATAATAAACTTTCGTACATGAGCAGGGTTAACTGCCGGATCTTGGTACAGAGTAGCTTGTTCATAGAAAGCTAAGAATTTTTAAGATATTTTAGTTCTTTTTTTCTTTGTTAAAAAATAAAACTTATTATTGCTGCAATAGGTTCTTAAGCTCTTGTCTTGAATTTTTTCAATTGTATGTCTTCAGCAGTCCTCATGATTTGTTTGATTTAGAACTAAGGCAAGGTCTAAGCGAGATTTTGAATTAACATAAATATAATTTTTTTATATGTAGAATAGTGATATGCGAATTTTAGAGACCATAATATGTTTTAGGTAAAAATACCTAATACTGTGTTTAACTAACTTGAGGATTATTTTTTGGCTCACACTGAATCCCGCATATAGCTAGTTAGAATTTTTTTAAACAATACATATTAAATGTTTTAACTCGAAAATCAAATGATTTCAATCTCTTCAATGCAAATCAAACCCTCAAGAGACTAAACCTTTTAAAAATATATATGAAATGTATTTTTTCAATATACATTTTCTAAATAGCCTAAATAAACTTTCAATATATAGGTAAGACTTCAAAAGCTTGAAAAGTCCAGACGCAACTCCACTCACATTATGGCTCCCTCAATCACGACGATCATTAAACAACTCCTACTCACCTTAATTGGCAAATATTTAAATAAAATAATTAGTTTCCGGTAAAACATGAATTGCACTTTAAAAATATAGTGATTGAGTTCTTTATATAACGTAGAGACGGGCAACTCGTTAGCGTGAACTAATATTGATATAGCCGACGTGAATTATTGACGTGTTTGGACGAAAATTGACAAAAATTAACGTGTTTTCGAATGTAGTTTGAATTGTGTTGTTTTTACACTTGTGATTAACACTTGTTGAATAATAATGTTGTTATGTTCACGTAGTGTTAGGAGTATTTAGTGATATATCACTCATATTCTATAATAAATTATACGTTATTTCTTATTAAAAGTTCTTAAAAGTACTAAGTTTGAGTAGATGAGACTTGTACAAAGTATGAGATTTCTTAAAAATTATGCGAAAAATGGAGAACAGTCTCAGCACTAGTCATTTATTTATCCTTCATGCTAAATGTGGGAGAAGTCGTTAAGTTGAAAAAGAATTGTAGAAGTTAATCCATCACAGCATTTGACAGCATTTTTCATACTTCCATATTTCAAGCTCTGGCATAATGAAGATATAAACTAACTACAGCTGCAATAAAATTTGGCACCTTGGATCCAACGTTCGATACAAATAATGGTGTGAATCAGGACGAAATATTTCACTAGTGTTCTCGGGGAGGTGTTCTGGAAGCTAGCGGCCGGTTTGGATGATAAAAGTCGTTGGTGATGAAAGCTTAACAAGCTTTAAAATATAATAAACTTACAAAATAATTAAGTCTCCCCGAGTGGGAATCGAACCGAGGAACCGTCGCGTTTACAGGCAGACGCTGTGCTTCTATGCCACGACGGTCCTCAATATTAATAATTATATTTAAACCGTTTAATATTTCTTTAAAGCATGGAATGTAGTATTTCGAGAACTATCAGCTTCCACGACTCACCTGGGATGAGTTAAAACAAACTTTTAACTTTATTACAAGTTTAAAGAAAGTTTTGGTGACTTTTTAAAAATATAACATAATATTTCACAAAGCTTTGCTTCCAACTTCTTTATGTTTGAAAAAATGCTTGAAAATTTTGAACTATCACTTTTTAGTAAAAATAAAAGTGGATGTTATTCGAATAAAAATACTGTTCAAGTGCAAGTTGCACTCGCGCACCGAAGCTTCCCTAATAATTTTCTAATTGTAAGTCAAGGCAGAGTGCAAATAATAAAAAAGAAACTCATTTTGTATGTAATTAAGTTCAGAAAAAAAATTGTAATTTCTTTTAAATTTTAAAATGTGCTTAAATATTAAATGTGGCATAAACGGAGTATAATTAAGTCATTACATTCCAGATCCTGAATATTTGATATGAATTTTATCTTAATCAACCTTTATTACAGTGCTCTTGACAAAAAGTGTCTTATATAACTATAATACGGCCACTATATTTATATAACTATAACTATCTATAAGACGTCCAAAATACTGTATGTATTCTGTATACAAAAGACAGACACACCACCAACAAATTACCCTTTTTTTTTTTTTTGACGCTGGGAAAAAATTACATTATGCATCCCCTCCCCGCCGGGGGGCGGGAGAGGGGTATGTGGGACTCCCCGGTAAAGTCGTTCCCGGTATACCCACTAAAAATACCCAGCGACACTCTGACCTCACCTGCGTGGAGAGGGCCTGGGAGTCCATAGCGTCCAGGCCCTCGCCGGTGACTGCCCGCCCTACGGCAGGCCCTTCACAACCCTCCCAAGTGGGGAGGGGTAAACCAACAAATTACCCTAACCAAAATTGAACTAGTAGTCCTCTAAAACAATATTACACATGACTAGTTAATTATGTAACGTATACATATAATATTTTCCATATTAATAACACGAGGTAATTCACATTAAGCTCACTAATCTCCTTTTAATGCGTATATCACGATTATTATTCAATATCGTTATAATGTATACAATAAAATGCGGCCATTTTGTGAAATCTGTTTATAAAATATATATTTATAGAGGCTTGTAATTAAATCTCGATTTAAAGTGATTGATATTATACTGAAAGTCCATAATGACGCAGTGGAGTATCTGACTGTAGGCGCGACGGTAGTGGTTTCAATTCTGATAGAGCGAGTTATTTTCAATGCGTCAGTTAAATCATGTATGAAGAGGTGAATGACAGTGGACGAGGCGTAAGAGGTATGCAGGGAACGCAGCGTTTGGCGCTCTGTTCTCTCTGACTACCCCGCTAGGGATAAAGCGTGAAGATATGTATGTATGTAGTTAAATCAGTGCCACGTTGATGTCTAAACGTTCTTTGTCTTACTTAGAGCGAAGAAATTAAACAATTTATTGAAATTACTATTAAAGTTTATTATCATTTAAATTTATTATTTATTAATTTTAAGATTATTTTATGGATATATGGATATATGGATATAAGAAGGTTTACTCCATTGGCAGGTCCAGGCCATCGGTGGCTAAAGATCTGGTGAGAGGAACCTCCTCACTATATGCACCGTCTCAAGCAATACTGCGTTCTGAATTAGAATCCAACAGCTATATATTATTATTATATACTACGGACACATAGTCCGTAACTTTTGTTGGGTAATTTTTAACACTAGTTTTTGTTTTCCTTTTTGTTTAAAAAAAATCTTTTAAATTAAAACTACGTACAGTTAACTAACAGTCGAATAACTATATAGATCTAATTTCCATGCTAAGAGTCCAGACACTGATTTGTTATATTTCTAGACATAATTTTACACAGAAAATTCATAAATATGCATAAGTAAATCAGAAACAAACCCACAACCTACGTATAAAATAAGGGATAAAAGCAATAAAAACTCGAATAGAGAAAGCACATGGTGCATCGAAATCTAAAACCTTTAAATAAAGTGAAGCTTACAGCTTTGCGGATTGCGGTGAAAAAACCTGCACCCAACGAGCTCTCTAATCGATAGACGTTTTAATATAGTTCGATAGTTTCAAATGGAGTTGTTTTTTTTTACACTATTGGGTACTTCTACAAATAAATGTTAATACATTTTATATATAATGATACATATGACAGTTGAGTAAAAAGACAAAGAACGGCGGCTATTTAGTGGAAAGTAGGGAACGGAGTGTCCTAACACTAGGTTTCTGTCTACAGCTAAGAAAAAAACACAATGACCTGTCATGACATTATTTTTTTCTGCCTACTTAACCTGCTATATATGGAGGGCATGTATGAATATATGGAGGACAGTGGACAAGGCGAAACAGATAAACAGGCACCTTTTATACAGAGTAAGCGTTAGCCTTCTGTTCTCAGTTATACAGCGTGAATCTAAAAAGAAAAAATAATTTAACATCAATAAAATGAATGCAGATGTAAGCTCTTGATGTAAAGAGCCGTTTCAAATCATCGAACTGAAAGCAATCAATAAAACCCATCAAATCATATTTATTAGGCTCATTCCGATATTTTATTCACCATTCAACGTTATATAAACGTCTGTGAATGAAAAAAAATTAATTCATACTACATTATAAATAATAAATTAATATAGAAATTAAGGTTGTATTGACGCAGTTGAGAAGTGGCCATCTATAAACGGTTAGTCTGGGTTCGATCCACACTGCGGCGTACTTTGTAGCATTTACTTCGGGCACTCAGAATGTCATATCATGTGTCAAATATAAATCTTTTTTTTTCATTTGGGGGGCAAAGTTGTAGGTAAAAGCTACTGTAATTTCCATATCCTATAAAGAATTTATTATGATTATATCTAGAAAAAAATAATTAGGCGACTCTCCGCTTTCTCTATATGCAAATTAAATTAATTAATTATTCAAACAATAGCACCCTTTGTAAATAAACCTCGCTCAAAGATCTCACCCTGTATAATAAATAATAATCTGTGATAAGACTACATGGTGTTTTAATTTTTTTTTTAATATCAATGATAGCAAATAATTCATTGCGTTACAGTTTTGAAAGATAACTTAAATTGTAATAAGATAATTGTATTACATCATTATATAAACCGAGGGCGATGTAGCACGGTAGCATAGCGTCTGAAAACGAGTTGTAAGTGAGACAGTTGTGGGTTCGATTTCCTCTGGGGGAATTTTCCTTTTCAGCAGCAAGACAAAGTTAGACCGTGACTTTCACTATTTAATAAGGAGAAACGGAGTGTTTTAATATTAGGTTCCCCCATTAACAGTATGAATCTAAAAACAAAGAATAAATGTACACCCCTTATAAGAAAATTAATTATTTAATTTCTTGGCTTTGAAAAACCAAAGAACTCACGAATCACTCTAGTATTATTAGTCTAATCTCTATTCCATATTGAATTTAAATTACACTACACACATATTCGTGAACCCGTTACCCTAGTTCAATGCAAAGTGATCTCACCACCAAGTCATATACTATCTGCCAATCCACAACTGCATTGCGGTTAATCGTTATAACTTTCGTTATATTGTAAGGCGCGTTACTATTGAAGGTATTTCGGCGTAGTTGATATTTAATGGAGGACGATGGTTGCAGGTTCGATTCCTATCAGTGAAAATATTTGTATCTATAATATATATAATAGAAAGATATCTCTATGGTATTATTAGACTGAACGCGAGTACTGTCTTATATAGTGATGTTTTAATATTACGAGTACATACGTTTCTTGAATCGATTAGTTGCAATTAATCGATATTTATGAAAAAGTGTCGATGTTTATATTTGTAATTGTATATTTTTAAGTTTTATATAAATATATATTGTCTAGAGAAATTTTTATAAAGCTACGAATTTTTTTTGGAAACTAGCGTTATTTGTATTTAGATATTAAGTGAAATGTTTGAATGGTAATAATATTATGTAATTTATATTTGACTTATAATTCGTAATTGTGAGTAAATTAATAATAAATTTTATGATTACTGGCCAAAATGAGGAAGCTGCATGTTTCACGATTTTTCCCATTTCTGGCAGGCTAGATGGAGAGAACGTAGTGTTAAGACATTACGTTTGCTGCTCTACGCCCAATTTTCAATATATTGCGTGTAAAGTGGCGGAACTCAACACCGAGTTTTGTTTTACCAGAGCTTGGAAATGAATTAATTCACTCGTATGTGTGGATTTGAACCCACAAACATCACCTTACAATCTGACAGCCTATTTTCTAAATCCAAATCTAAGAACAATTATATATTAAATAAAATATAAAAATTTTTATTTTTTTATAATAAAATAGATAAAATCGAAACAATAAATACACTATTATTTTAATAAGACATACTATTCACAAATGTACGTTAAAATCGCTAAATTTCAACATAAATAGCGTCGTGAAACGCGCGTTTTCAATGCAATCACGATGGCGTGTCCGATACTGTATTATACGACCTCGTCTGGATGCAATCCAAAGGCACATGGAAATAACGGTAATCCCTTACGACGATAGCACATACAATATATATATATATATATATATATATATATATATATATATATATATATATATATATATATATATATATATATATATATATATATATATATATATATATATATATATATATATATATATATATAGATATAGAGATACATTTATTTATGAATATATAAATAGAAATACACAATTTTATTGGTCTTATTTGGGCGTCTTTATTGGAAGATTATAATAATTTTTCCTTCCACAGATAACGCTACTTTATCATGAAAAAAAACTTTTTCCTATATTTCTTAACTAAATAAGAAAAAAATATGTTAAGCTAAATTCAATATTGATTGTAACAAATAAGTTAAATTAGTTGTATCAATATAGTTTCTAGTAAAATTGCTGTCACGAGTATTTCTAATACCATATTCAAATAATATTTAATGCTTGTCAGTGGTAATTATTATTTATTTACTTTTACTAGAGGACCTGTTGTCTCGTGAAACACGCGTTGCCATAGCAACGCGTATGTCACTTTATACAAAAGCTATAAGTTGTTAAACATATAATATTGTGTGTAATGTTGTACTTTTACGAAGCTTTTGCTTCACGTATTAATATATAGATATTTATTATAGATATATTCAATATTAATTGTATTATATCATATTTAAATTGGTTTAATTTTCATCCGTTTTATTTTTACAGCTTTCATTTTTAAGTGTAAAACTTTTAATATTAATTAATATCTCAGAAAATCTCAGCGTAATCACTGCGCCCAAGAGAAAGCTTCCCGAAGCTTCTCATTGTTCTAACAACCAGTACGAATAAGCACAAGTACCTAATAACAATATTATTTAATTTAGCCGTTACGTACTATTAGTCTCATAATGGCCATCTAAATAAACTGTTAATTTTGTCTATGAATATATTTGCATGTAGCTTCTATTAAAATAACTATAATAACTACTTGAAAACAAACAAATATTCTTTTTTATTTGTATATTTTTCGTCATTTGTATATATATATATATATATATATATATATATATATATATATATATATATATATATATATATATATATATATATATATATATATATATATATATATATATATATATATATATATATATATATATATATATATATATATATATATATATATATATATATATATATATATATCCAGTTTCCAATATTACACTTAAATAATTCAGGAAAAATGTTTTTTTTATTATATTGCGGACGGTTCATATGTAATTAGATTTAGATTGAGCTTCCAAAATCTCTCTTACCGCTAACTCTTGAATAATTTTGAGCTGTAACCTTCAAGAAATCTAAGGACGTTATACTATAAATAAATACTCATTTATATTTAATGGCCTATAAAAGTTAGCGTCGGAATGCCACGTAATTAACTTTGTAGTAAATTGTTCGGATTTGTTTTATGATTTCTAACGGAAAGTGAAAGCTTTTAAGACAACTTTTTCAGTAATTACTGTACGGCACTGAAAACATATAAATTTAATTATAATTATAAATTTGCTTTCGAAAATCTTAGCATAATATTGTGAAGCTTTTGGAAAATGGTCTACGATTGTGATTTCGATAACTATAATATATGAGTTTTATTATTTAATCTATTTTTTTTTGGATTGTAATTTTTTTTTATAAATGTGACATTTTCAACATTTTTCAGTAGTCTGTGGTCACTGTTCTGTCCTTTTTTTGTGAAATTACTTAGTTTCACATATTATGTTTAAATATACATTAAATTGCTGAAATAATTTCATTAAAAATTATATAAATAAAGGGTATTTAAAACATTTTCAATACCTTAAGAGTAGGTATTTCTGTGCATATTAAATCATATTTAATGGAATCTCGTTGAAATTGGTTATTAATTATACCTGGATAAAAAGCTGATGTAAAAAGAAGCCAAGATTTCTCTTCGTTAGGTTTCCTAGAAGAAATCGCTATCATATAATTTAAGATGAATATAAGATTATTTCTTGTATATGCATTTTTTTATTTTATTTCTAATATAAAAAATATTATTATCATTACTATGTTCTATTAGTAATACAAACGTACAAATATTAACACTAAATACCGTATTTGGAACATAAATATAAAATTACGAGAATACTCTCAATTTTTTTCTTTAGGATTTCAAAATAAAGATCTATCACATACTCATTAAATGTGGAATTTTAGGCAATATACGTAAGTATATTTTAAAATATCTCGATTTATTTCAGTTGAAAATAATAAAAGTCTTTAACGGTTTTGGTGAAAACGAGATTTTTTAACACCACGCATCGAACACGACTATTGCATCTACATAGCATTATTGACGGTTATGGGCTCGGATGTATAAAGCCAACGCGCCAAGCTTTGTCATAAAGCTTTAGGATCCAAATGTAAACACCAACTTTCAATCGTATAAAGGATCTATATATATTTATTTACTATAGTATATAAATAGATATATAAAAATTAAAATAATCAAATAATTTTCTGGTATAATATGCTCATTCCTGCCATCATGGCGCAGCCACAGCGTCTGTATAGGCAACGGTCGAGGGTTTAGTTCCTGTGCAGGGTAATGAAAAAGACAAAACGCGGTGTTGAGTCCCGCCACTCACACACAAAGTGCTATATGCTGGAGAAGCTGTACGTATTTATAATCTGGAGACAGAGAATTAAATCTGGAAATAAACCTACAGCCTTTTTTATCCTCCATATCTTATTAAATAAGTAGTTGAAGATTCTCAAATTGCTAGAGAACTGTATGATATGTCATTTAGTTCTTAGCCCAAAGACTCGCTTTGCTTAAGTTAATTTATTTAGTTATTAAGGCGAAAATTTTCAATATAAGATATCTGAGCGAAATTTGAACCCAAAACCATAACCACAACCACAGCTATATATTAATATACAATTTGATATTATATTATCTAAGCTCCAAAGTTTTATAAGTCTAACCAAACTATAGTTTCAAAGTTGGTCACCAACATTTGGCAATGTTTTTCACTTAAGGGTAGATCTGCATCCCCCGTCACGTAGGGGAACGAGGATAGTCCAGTTTTGTTTGTGTTTGCGATTTTTGCTAATTCGAACCGGCGACAAGGGTGCTCTAATGGAATCTCGTAAAGCCTTTGTTTATATGATGGCATTTAATTCGTCGTATCTACTTTTATAGTACTATAAGTCAGAAATCGGCTTACTTTTCCTATAAATCTGGTGGTATAAATCTGATTCAGGATGAGCTGGAGGTGTGAGGTCTTTTGGGATTTTTTTTTAAAATAAATATTATTTCTTGTTCTGTTTCGAGTATATAAATAAGGCTAAATGTGCCTATAAATACAGATACTGAAATAACTAGACTGATCATTTGAATTTACCTAAAAATGTGAATGGTCTCAACTATACTGCATATTGGTTTTTATTAGTTATTGTCAATCTCCCTCCGGTCCCATGAGTGAATTACAATCCAAGATCGCATGTTAGTTGCATGTCATTTGCTTGTTACTAGCTTCACGCTGTATCCCGCATGCAGCAAGGTAAGGTAGGTGCAGGTAGGTACAAAGTAAGGTAAGGTAGAGGGAACCTAGTGTTAAGACACTCCGTTCCCCACTTTCCGCCTACTTTTGTAAATATTACGTATTGTGTGGCGTAAATAATCGCCACACTTATTATTATAATGTACTATTTTAATGTTTTTTAAAGTGTTAATCCATACTAAGGATAGAAAAAATAGTTAAAGAAAACATAAAAATTTGAACCCAGCGCGTGATTTGAACCCGCGCCTCATGGAAGCCGTCCAAGCGCTCTGACCACTAAGCCATGGGTTCTTCTCCACGCTGCATCAAAAATCTTATATGCTTTACAGAGATGCTAACAAGTTGTATAATCCCGCTGCGTTCAAATTTTGATATGTTTTTTTTAATTATTTATTATTAGAAAATTTTATTCTCTAAAGAGTTACAAATTAAATTTCATTACAGACAAGTAGATATGAAGGGCTAACTCACTTAAGTTAATTACCAGGTCATTGAACTTTAGACAACAGTAAGACGGCAACTATCCAATCATCCCCATAGAGATTAAAACGATACAATTAATGTATGCACCGTTTTGATAATATTAGCATACTAGCACAATTAGCGAGGGCCTGACGCGGTTAGCTCGCGTCGGCTGAGCGAATAAATTTGATGTAATTTAGAGGAAAAAAATTATAATTTTGTAAAATTTTACGCTTTTCGTACGTGTACGGGTTTTGGAATGGAAGTGAATAATTAAAAAAAAAATATTCACGAATTTTAGAAAAAAAAAATTATATATTTACTATTATTTTGATCGGTTACAATAGTTTTTTTTGATTATATATGGTGAAGTTGATACCTGCCTGTTTAGATTTTGCGGTATAAATCTTTGCCAGTTACATTTTGTTTGATGACTTCAACAAGTACTGATTACTGACAGACTGCTACTGCGTTACTGACAGGCAACGAAATTATGTACCGTAGAAAACTTTCTATAGACATGTAGGGAGATCATTGGATAGTGCAAGGAAGTACCAAAGAAGAATTTTCCGAAATTCCAAGGAGAATTGGAAAAAATGGAATTTTACGTTTTATAGATCACGCAAATAAAATAGCAGGTTAAAGGTTAGATTTAAACAAAAAATCTTGTAGAAACATATAATATAAATAATAGTATACTACTATACTGGTATACTATATACCTAGTTAAGCTTACATATAAAATATGTATAGATCACAGTGCGATATATAAAAATTTCATTAGACACACTCAGCCCGCATCTCCCCTACTGTCCAGTTTTATAGTACTTCGAGTACGGTTGGTGAATTTAATGTTTTTCCAATATTGATGCAATTTACAATAAAGTGTCAACGAGTTATAAACTATGGCTCGGGTGGTATCTTTATCTTTTAAAAAATCGTAGAATGTTTTTTTTTTTAATTACAAAGATTTTACAAACACAGGTTGTTTTGAATTGATGTCAATTATTTTGTGTGTTTTTTAGTACGTAATCTTAAAGGAAAAAGAAAATCTCTGGAAACAGCCTATGCGTGAGATTTTGTAAGTAAAAATCTATCTGCAAGTGATATTTTAGGTCTTTGGCGGATTAATTTAAAAAAAAATAGAAAACAAAAAACAAACGACAAAAACACACAGTATCAATTCCCCCGACCGTACCGATCCAGTACAACAAAGAGAAAGGCACAAATTTTCGCTTAAATTATCCGAGCGTAGTGCGATTTGCATCCAATTCAGTAGCAACGTATTATGCAAGGGGTCGTTACGTGACGTCACGTGAATTGACACCCACGATTCAATTAGCTAACGTTTGATACTAGATCGCGTTACAAAGCTGTGAGCAGGTTTTGTTCATTTCAGGCAAAAGGTGACAGTTTCAATCGTTCGTCTGTTTTATGCCTTATTTTTGATTCGTATACTATAGTTTAGATGATGGAGAAAATATATGGTAAGAATTAATTAAAATTACAAGTTCAAAAATTTTACGGCTTGAAAGCAAACACTACATATGCTATATGTGGTACTTACGTGAACACACGGACAATTTGTATGTATGTATTATATTATATATGTATATTATATTATATATGTTCTTCAAGATGTTCACACAAAGAGCATCGTAAGTTTCACTAACTAACATTAAAATAGGTAAAATTTTGATATAGGGTCATTAATTAGTAGCTTCCTTCTCTACATATTTAATTATAGAGATTAGATAAGCGTAATCAAAACGACTGACTGACTAAACATCAAAAAAGGTAATCATTTAACTACTTCCTATCTACTATATATAATAGAATACTCCAGTCCATGTCATCAACCACAGTGGGTACTGACAATATTAAACAATGGTCACGTGTCAACACCATAAATAAAATGAGGGGTACGTCACGAATTAAAAAGCTCCACGCTTTCAATTTGTACGCACTAGCCAAGTAGGGATTTACGAGGAACATTATGGGGCCAGACAACGGCCGCATAAATTAAACGCCGAGGTCGAAACGGAAGGCATAGATGAAGCAATTGCTAGATATTATTATTATTATTACAATAGAAGTGACGAAGAAGAAAAATGTATTTTATGCCATTTTTTAGAGAAGATATAGAGGTCAAGTGATTTGAGTTCTGTCAACTTTATTTACTGGTTGCAAGTTTTTTTTTAATCTATCTAGGAATCTAATTGAAATGATGATAAGACAAAGTGCGGCGTTAAGTACCGTCACTCCACACGCAATATCTGGATTTAACACATAAAATGGCAAATAAGTAATCTACATGTGTATTATGCGTTACACGAAGGTTAATCTATATATATATACATACATACATACGGATAACATATAGATAAACTAAACTAACCTGAAAAATATGCACTTTTACATAAGAATTCAACTAGCTAGTAAGAAAATTATTAAATACTAGAAAGCTCTATAGTAAAATGGTCTATGTTAAGCCAAAATATCTTCACTCGTATCCTGCGTCCTGCTATGATGGGGTTAAAAATCGTGAGTTATTATAGCGGATATGTACCGTTATTATGATTTATGCTAATATGGAACTAAAGTTTGTTTGTGCTTTCAAAGCTTTTGTATTGACTTGTACAGTTAGAGTAAAAACTACTTTGTTATTGAGGTGTTTGGCTTACAAGATTATACACCTTAAGGGTCTATACGAAATAATTCATATTTGTACGAAAAGATAATTTAGGTTAATGAAAAAAATCTGTCTGTTTATCTGATTGTGTGTACAATCAGATAAACAGACAGATTTTTTCGGAACTTCGGAACAACTAGACATATTTGAGTGAATATTTTTTTATGGCTTAACTGCTAGCCCTAGGATTATAACTACCAAACAACAATTATAACTACCAAATCTAAAAAACTAACTAAAACGAAATCTAATCTTTAAGCATCATAATGTCACCCTATTGAAGAATAAGAATATTTAATCAATTATAAGCTAACTTCTTTGAAGGTGTTAACTAAGAAACCTACCTATTTTCTGTTATTTTATATGAATATTTAACTTTTCCCGTCCAGCTATTCTTATGTAAAATAGGTTTAATAATATTTAACTCTACAACGTCTAGTGAATGAAGCGAAACCGCTAACGGAAGGTCTACGGGTCTCCGTTACACCGTAGCTGATATATTTCACTAAAACACCATTGTATAATTTTCACCATCCTCTCTCCATGAGGAACTGTCTGATCAATCAAGATGGTTGGCAGTTCGATTTCAACTCAAGAAGATATTATTGTGTTTTGTTAAAATAGTGCAACATAATTCATTAGAAATGATAATGGGAATTTCTCAACTCGGTTTTCTATCTGTATATATCTATCTATCCTTATATATACATATATAAAAATTACATATTGTAGAATTTGAAACACAGGGGTGATGAGGGGCGGAACTTAATTCTGCACTACCAGAGCAAGAAAATGAAAATAATTCCTTCCTCCGAATCGGGATCAAATATTTTCAGTTTTCAGTCAAATTTTACTTTACGCAATAAAGGTCTCAAAATTATCAAATTCAATATTTGAATAGAGATTTCTTTTATTTTTACAATGTCTCTCAGTCTCTAGTCTAGTCTCAGTATGAATATTTATAAAATGCATACACATAAATAAGTACAATGCGGTGTGAGCGCTACCCCCGAGTCATTAGCTTCAGTAAAACTTCATGGATATTGTAAAAGAGAAGCATTAACGAAATTAGGTTTATGTGGGTTCTATATTCTACAGTTAAGTAAAGACGGGATGACGGGGAGACGGGATGGAGATAGAAGTGTCTCAACACTAGAATCTGTCTACCTACCTAGTTATTTGTAAGAGCGTAATGTTGAAAAACGGCGAAATATGCCTGTAGCGTTCATGAAAATCTAATTTCTTACGTACTTATAATGTTATTAATATTTCTTAAGGTCTCAAGACATCTTTAGTAATACTAAAACACTTATTGACATAATTATGAATTTCTTTAAAGACCAATTACACTCAGCCAAAGAACGTTTATTAATGCTTTGAAGATTTCGTCGGGTAGAGTTTAAAGGTTTTTTTTTTGAGAACGGATCATTAGATGGAATTAATATCATTATAATAATATAATTTGTTACCTTTTTGAATCTTTAAGCATTCGTAATTTATAAATTATTTTGTATATTCACAAATATACTATAAATCTTATATCTATAAATCTTAAGTCAAATTTCATGTTATCAATAGACGAATATTATCACAAATTGTGACGAATGATTATATATTTTTTTACTACGACAAAATACATCAGTTTTTTGACACTTGACTAACTATAGAGATTACATCAAAGTATCTTTATAATTGGCATTGAGATGTTTGCGCAAATTATAATAATTCTATATTATCCTGATAATACAAAGCTTCGAGCTTCATTCCTTTCAACACTATTGGCCGTCAGGGATAATCGTGAGTACCGTCGCACTCGGTGAAAGTTAGTAAGTAAATTGTAGCCTATTATATTTCTAGGAGTAATGTAGAGATATAAGAAATTACAGTTATCCCTAAAAAACCTAGTGATCTATCACTCTTCTTCGCCTAGAGACATTAAGAGACTCTTTCACTAGACATTAGTCTACATAGTATACTAAAACATAAAACAGAAGTAAAGGCAGTAAAACGCACTTGTACATTGGTAATGGAGGCTCAATTTGGCAAATTCGTGGCAATACCGTAGCCTGCCAAGTTAGATGCAAATTAGATTACCTGATTACCATACAGACCTACAAAGCTAGTAGTGATGAGTTTCTCTGTATTTAATCTCATATAAAGCTTTCAAAAGCTTAAAATGATGATAATATTATGTTTATGGTAAATGTTTTTTTGTATAGATACATTTTTTTTTCTACAGGGATCTAAATTGGTTATCGATTAGATCTTTCCTAGTAGTTTTCTCCTCGACACGTAATGACTCGAATTCGTCGTCTTGTCACTAGTCAGTAGAGTCTTCCTGCCTTCTCTACTCTACGGGATATAGTGTGACATAAAAAAAGTTATATATTTATAGTTTATGCTGCCTTCCGTTAACTTACCTACGACTAATGTTGTAGGTAAGTCAAAGGAATATTTATATATATATATATATATATATATATATTATATATATATATATATATATATATATATATATATATATATATATATATATATATATATATATATATATATATATATATATATATATATATATATATATATATATATATATATATATATATATATATATATATAAATGTTTCAGATACTTTGTTTATCGTGGAAAGCTATATGGCAATCCGTTAATCATTTCCATATATCTCTCGGTATTTGGGGTCAGAGCTAACTTAGTGACTTATAATATACCCTGTACCATAGAATAGAATTATAATAAATTATTTTTTTATTTTTTATTTTAGTTCTTTCTAAGGAAGTAAAGCCACGCGTGAAGTCTAGCAAGGTATAAAATAATTTTACTCCGTCTTAAACATTTTATGCAGATCAAAATATGTATACAAATAACAATAAAAAATGGGTTAAACAAAACGTGGTAATGCTCACGTACGATGTTTACTTTTATAGCCAAGAATATTACATAATAACAAAAGTTATGAGTTATTTAGACAGATCTCTACAGGTGAAGATGGAAATTGACTGGTCATGGGTTCGAATTCCGCGTATGGTAAAATTTATATATACGATATAAATGCTTCTCCAGTCTAATTAGGTAAAACTAAACCGTGTTTCTGAAAAATTATCATTTAAAATTATTTTCGGCGTAATCTCTCTTCCTTGCTTATTCTATTCCTTCTTTTGCAATTTCACGCCTAATTCCGTTTATAAGAGTGTAGGCAGAGAGAAACAAGTGTCAAGACTCTCCATTATCCGCTTTCCTGAATTCCACATAATAGTTATCAATACTGTATTTCTTCTTACAAGAACTAGAAAATTAATAATTAATTCTAGCTCTCCGAGTAGTCGAATTAGGGAATCAAACCTACGATTGCCTAATAAAGACTTTCTATACCTGCCTATCCTATGAAAAGTGTCCAGATAGTTATGATTTTCATTTCTGATTTAGCCAAATTATTACTAAGCCATATCGTGAATTCCTGACTGACACATATAAAGTATAACTTATTTTCTATCAACAAAAGTGAATAACTCAATTAAACTCGATCTTAAGGACCGCTGTGGCGCAGAGGCACAGCGTCTACCTGTTATCGCGACGGTTTGTGGGTTCGATTTGCACTTGGAGAGAATGAATTTGCTCTGGTAACAAGGCAAAAGCACGGCGATGAGTTCCGCCACTCAACACGCAATGACTCCAAAGGCGGAAAGCGGGGAACAGGAGTGTCTTAGCACTAGGTTCCTAGGGTTCCCTCTGCCTACCCTGCCATATATAGGATACAGCGATAAGCTAATTCAATTTAACTAGATCTTAAAGTTCTAATCTGACATGTAGCAGTTAGCTAATTTTAACCGACGCGAGGTTGTAACATAAAGACTACTTTTACTGAACACTTGAACACTTTCGTGTGTAATCGAAGTACTTTGAAAGTTGTGGACAACATTTCTTAATTAGTTTAGATTTAGTTTGTGAAACTAAGTAATAGCTGTCTATTAATATTTTTAGTTGGTCATTTGATATAATTGATGTTGATATTTTTTTTTATAGTTCTATGGCCTCTTTCGTCAAAGTTTGGCTTAGTGCAGCGTTAGTCTCTGTTATTGAAAATATAGTGTTTTAATAATTTAATTTCGATTTGTTAGTCAAAGTAATTACTAAATCACATTTTTTTCACTTTTTATGCAGTTGTCAGTTTAGTTAGACAATGCGCGTTACGTGCTTTCATTTTATATCTTGTTCTGCCTCATCAGATTATATAAACAAAAATATTTTTAGGTTACTATTTTAGTAGAGAAAAATTGAGTACCAGTGGACATCAACTATAACATCGGTATTGTGGATGTAATGCTGACCTTAAGTATGAAGAAAAGGGGGTCAAAGAGAGTATATTTGACGTTTAAATGCCCTCAAATTGTAGCATAAAAATTTAAATATAAAGCCAAGTGCATTTTGAACAGAGTCTCAAATATTGGGTATATATATATATATATATATATATATATATATATATATATATATATATATATATATATATATATATATATATATATATATATATATATATATATATATATATATATATATATATATATATATATATGTATATATAAATAAGCCTTCCCGTCCATAACTGGATATTAGCGAGCTACTTACATAACACATTTTACGTCACAACTTATTACGTCATTTGTCACAGCGGGAACGCGTTACGCGATGTGATTTGCGACAATATGGATGCGATAAATATGATGGCAATGAATTGTATGGTGTTTTTGGGTCATTAATATGGGATTGGATGGTAGTGGGGGATGTTCCCCCCATTCTTGTGAAACCTAAGTACAGTAGAATCATCTTGAAATTAGATAATAAATGTAGAACGAAGTGTCTTTTGTTAGAGATTCCCTTATAGAGTCAAGTAAAGGGGAATTTTCTTCGGGTATGGTGTTATTTTATACTAACTAGCTTAAATACTACTAGCATAAATTAAATTATATTCTTTCCCTCTTTAGGAGAGGGAAAGAATATAATTGTGTGTTGTGTTGTGTTTTTAAAATAAAATTAATAAATAATAAAAATAGTGTTTTTAGTGTTGTGTTTTTAAAATAAAATAAATGAATAATAAAATATTTTATTATCATGTTTAAAGATATTAAATATATTCACTTTGTAAGATTTTATTCAATAATAGTAAAACGAAAAGTCTGAAATGTCTGAAGTATTGCACTTTAAGGCTTATAATGTAAGAAAATTTGTTCGTCATAGGTTTCTTCACGAAAATATGCAATTTAACCAATAATTATTTTTTTATTTCATTAAATTCTAGAACGTTTAAACATATTAAAACAAATAAGTGCTTAAACCTACCTATATATAAATATTTAACATACTTTTAGCATCAATAACGCGATGACTCTCCTTAGCTTTTTACAACCGGAAACGGAAACCGTTCGAGCCTTCAGGAAATGCTAGCGTGTTTGGGGTAACAGTAGGAACACAGTTCTAACTGTGTATTTTGAATGGAAATTTTACCTTGTATTTTACCCTTTTTTTTAAGTTTTATGTTTTTTTTCCCATTTAGCAGAGTACACGGAGAGTAGTGTCGGGGCCGTGGCTTTTCTTAGCAGAGCAGGAGCAGCAGATTTGGCTATGAAAGTATTTTTATAGGGAATCTGAAAATGAAACTTCTAGAGAATTTAATATGTGTATTATTGTTCCAATAATTTTGTAAAACCACATTTGTATATTGTAAAATATTTTAAAATATCATTCTATACTTAGCTAAGAATGTAAATTTAATTGTATAGAGCGCTTCGATTTTATCCAAGAGAGCGGGTTCGAGTCCCATATGTTTTAATTTTGTATACGTTTTTTTCTATCTTTAACATATATTTGTACATAATAGTTTTTACTTGTGATTCTACTTCCGTGATCATATGGATGTAATTATAAACTGTTGACAGCATAGCATATATAGCACATTGAAACGTTTGAAATGATGTAATGTAGCCTATAGCCTACATTAATTATTCAATATTGTTAATAGCCTATAACTACTTTTTTTATTTTTATAAGTGACAACTTTATAAATTTTATATAAATAAATGTAAAAAAATAAACATTATAAGGTTATACCAAATCGTACCAGTAGCTTCTGACATAGCCACCTTCAACAAATAAACACTCTACCTCTTTAATATGAGTATAGATATATTATATGTAATAATGTATTATTAATGCCAATAAAATCCAAAATAGGCCCAAGAAAATGTTTTCTGATTATAACTGCGCACCATCGCAGTATATCGTTTTATCGCCTCTTAAAAACTCTTATAGCCCTTTATAGTTTAGTTTCGATTGTTTGCGGCCCTTATACAGATAACGAGAATTTGTTTTGAAAATGTTGAAAAAATAGGAGGCTTTGGGATAAAATTCAGGTAAAAAGCTTGTATTTATTACTATAAGAAATACTTTGTATGTTTTCTTTAAGTATTTTTCTATCTTTAGTGTGGATTAAACTTTAAAAATAAAATAAATATTGTTTTTTTTAAATGTACAGTTCTTAAGTCTCTTTAGAAAAGTGCGGGTAACTACCACGTAATTTTTTTCATGGTGAGCTCAGTTAAATTTGTAAAAAAGAGAAAAAAAAATTACTCTGGTCTAAGGCATTAACTTTAGTGAACCGGTGGATATTCAAAATATCAGGCAAGTATTCTTATTTTGAATATAACGTTCACATTTTGTTTGACCAGACTATAGGAACAAAAGTGATCTCCCCAAATAGGGATTGTATCCATAGCTATATACAATAGCTTCAGCCCACGAGACTGATATTTATATATAAATAAAAAAAAATAATTCTAGAATAATTACAGGTATAAAAAATTAAATACTTAGACTTAATCATTTCTTTCAGTCAGAAATTGCTATATAACTAAAAATCTATCGAAGAAAAGTCAAGTTGAACTGGCTATCAATACAAAATCTATCGAGCACACGTTGAACTCCTAAATAGGTGACATCGGTTTTCACTTACCTCTCATAGTGTGGAGGTGATCGATTGATCGCTGGAATGCTTAGAGGCTTAGAAATTTGAATGCAATAAGAGCTTTTAAGGCTATATCTATATACTGAGGAGTATAGCACGGTACAGTACAGTGCAGTAGTAAATTTAAATGTAAGAAAAAAATAAAAAAAATGGAAGCGCTAATATTTTATATATCCCCGATTTGTACAGACAGACTCCGATTTGTATTTGTATAGATATTTTTTTTAGCTTAGCGAGGCCTTCGTGGCGCATCGTTACAGCATCTGATTGTGAAACGCGGCGGGTGTGGGTTCGATTCCTGCTCGCGAAGAATGGATTATTTCATTTCCTCACTCTGGTAACAAGATACTTAACACGCAATATATCAAAATTAGGAAAAGGAGTGTCCTAACACTAGGTTCCTAATGTCTAACCTGCTGTTCTCGTGTACCATTAAATAATTGTACAAATAGCTGTTTGACTTACTTCTTGCTATGCAACTGTCGTACTTGATTCATTATCTATATACGGTATATAATTAACTTAGAATTAGAGATGGAACTTAGAAGGCTTTTGTGACTATAGTAAAACTATATTTATTAATATAAAGAACTTATTATTTAATTTATCTCTTAGTACCCTTACTTTAATATACACTAACATCTGATTTATTATCTGTTAGTTGAAAAGTAGCATCTATATAATAAGAGATGAAGCATTATTAATTTAAATCCTACCTTATATAGTAAGACTAGTATACATACCCACTAAATACAGGTAGTTTAGAACGTACAACACAATGGGTACCCTATTCATCAATTAGGGGTGACGGCGACTCTAAATGCCATTTTATTCAAAGGGTTCAGGCAAATGACCGGTCCGAAGGGATCATGCATATTATATTAATAAGAACTGATGTGGTGGCAGTCTGTATGTATGTATAGGAACGTTCGATGGTTGCAGGTTCAGTTCCTAGTTGAGGTAACTTTTGGATAGCGGATTTTGATTAAACATTATAGGTTTATTTATTTTTTAAGACTAGAAATGTGGGGAACTAAAAATTGTCATTGGTATAAGCGGGATCATGAACAAGTAGTTATAAAGCTAAGTATCATTAAATTTAAAGCATGTTTGTTCTTCGTTCAAATTCTTATATGTTGATTAAGATCTCTAAAGTATTTTAATTGATGGCGTAATAAGTTGTAACAAGCATGATATAAGAGTTTTGACGCAGCTTGATGAGATCGCATGGATTAGTGGTCGGGGTGTTTGGACGGTTTCCATGAGGCGCGGGTTCAAATCCCACTGCGTTCAAAAGTGTGAAAATAATAAATAAAATAATTTCAGATCAACTAGATCTAGAGAGAGTCTCTCCACTATGTTTATTTTTTTATCAATTTACAAAATTAATATTTCTCTGTACTTCTTTGCCCTTCATATAAAACGAGGTGCTACTTAGCATCCACAGTCACGTCTAATTGATGGATTTACTCGGGTCGAGAAGGTCGGGTGACTTTTACGCTAGTAGATCTTAGTTGAATAGAACAATTATACATTCATATTTAGTTTTCGTTTTTAATAATATATTTTTTGCATTTATTTTGAAAAAAAATTTGTACCCACGATCTTGATATTTGGGATTTGAGGGGAAAAATTACTGTTGTTACGCTCGCACTAGTAACAAGAATAATAACAAAACACAGAGTTAAGCCCTGCAAATATAATACACAATGTCTCGAAAGGTGGACTGGACTGCCTACCCTGCTACATGCAGGATACATCGTGAAGCTTTAAAAACTCATATATTATATCCTAGTACGCTTTTATAACATAAACATATTACAATCTTAAATTACAGCGTTTAACGCTGTAATTATCCAATTTACCCAAACCCGATATAAAATAATTATATAAATATTTCATAAGTAAGATTTGAACTGACAATCATCACAATATACTGTCACACAAGAATGCTCAAACGAAACCGATTAAATGTCCTAAAAGTGAACAATCCAAGCGGACTCGCTTGCAATTCAATTATAGCACAAATTAGCCAGGTACCGGGTATAAGTAACGACGCTAACTAGATTTGTTCCAATTTAAACTTTCTCATGTTGGAGGCTTGGTTTTTCTATTTTCTCGCTTATTTGTTTTTTACTTGTGTAGAGTTTTGTACAATATATATATATATATATATATATATATATATATATATATATATATATATATATATATATATATATATATATATATATATATATATATATATATATATATATATATATATATATATATATATATATATATATATATATATATATATATAAATGGTTGGAGGAGGCCTTTGCCGATGGCAAACAGATCTGCAAAAAATTAAAAAGCAGGAAATTCTGGAATAGTTTAAAATTGTTTGTAAATCTTAGTTATTAAGCCTCTAAAATGAATCTTTTTCCTTTTCAAGATCTAAATAAAGGCTATTTTATTTATTTATTATCTACATATCCGAGCAGACAAACAGGTAACTTTAAACTCAGCACCCAGTCGTGATCCCATCGTTGTCCTCGCCAAGTGCACACGCGTGATGCTGGGGAGATGAGACATGAGAAGATAAAAAGCTTCGAAGTATTTCAGAACCTACATTGCCGATGGTATGGGAGTTCACAAGGATGCAGTGGGTCAACGGTTTTCCTGGATGCGGTAAAACAAACTGGATCATAAAACACTTTAACAACATAATATTAATACTATATGCTTATTTATACCTTGTATAATTTTATATGTTAAAAAATAAATTATTTTCTTTTCAGGTACGTGATTTTCTAATACAACTTCACAGGCTAGAATGTAAGTAATACTAGTTAATATTTCTAGAACATGATCAACGATACAGAGCCAACTTATAAGTATCATCAATCATATAATAGAGTCATATAATTTATACTAAAGACTTTTTTCTTTAACTTTTTACACAACTCCAGCAATATACGGAACAGTTGAAAGAAACTTAGTGCTAAAATTAGCATATCTATTTCCTATACAATATCTGGGCCTCATATTTGTAAAGCGCGAAAAAGCAAATAATTTAAATATGTTTAATTAAAATTTTTTGAGTTAGTTTTAGCCAGTAATTAACCATATATAAACTGCACTATGAGAGTGTCAACTATATTAAAAAACAGCTCTTTTCAATTTCTAACACTTTTTCTCCGCCCAATTTTCGGGATATTGAGTGTTCAATAGCGGAACTCAACCTTAATTATTTGGATTTACCCACCCTGGAATCGAACCTTCAACCGTCGCGTCCTCCCTCAACAGTCAGACGCTGTGCCGCAACGCCACGACGCGACGGCTCCGGTCTTAATGTAAAGTAATAAACGTCATAAGCAGAACAAACAATGTAGAGAACTTTGGAAAGTTACCCAACAGGAGTATATTACAGTATTCAGTAATTAAAGATATTTTATGACACATATAGTTTGAAAGTGCCATATATTTAATATGTGTAGTATGTAGTGGCAGAGTACATTTTTTTTTGATAATTGTTCATACTCAAAATGTAGATTTAAGAATATTTTTTTCAAAAATATTGGCTTCACACTGTATTCTGCATATAGCAGGGCAGAGAAAACATTGTGTTATGACACTCCGTTCCAAGCTTTCTGCCATTAAAGACATGACGTGTTGATTAGTGGAACTCAACGCCGCGCTTTGTTCATACAAAAGAGCGCCACTATTGATATATTATCTAAGTCACTTTGTATTCTACCCTAACCTACTAGAGATTTTACACTTGTCTACTTAAATGCTAGATCTCAATGTATGTGACCATACCTAAAAGATAAAAACTAAAAGCGTTGAGTTCCGCCACCCAACACACAATGACTTGAATACCCTACTGTACCGATAAAAAAATCAGCTAAAATATATTTGTAAATTTGAATCACATACTAAATATATTAACATTAGTTCTTCTCTACCTCCCTCCTAAGTAGAATAAGCATTGTGAATAACTAAAAAGATATATAACATATTATCTTTTTATGATATCTATCTATTACAACATACGTGATAACTTCTATATTTATCTAACATAATGTTCACATATTTGATGCCGCGTCTGCATACACTACACTAGGAACATTTGCTCAGAAAACAGTGGCTAAACGAGCCAACTTGTCAGTTGGCTTTGACTTGCCAACTTCTACACGTAGCATAGTAATAGCGCTCACTATTCTACCATGTAAACATACGTTCTTGAATTACGTGAAGTAAAATCACATTATTATAGAACAAGATAATCTATAAATATAATGATTTCAGGACAGCTTGGTCTGACTGTTTATAATATTATTGTTTTGGAATTATTTGGTTTATTTTTTCTGGGTTTTATTTTATTACTTCTGGGTTTTAATTATTATTATACGGCTAGTTTCCACCACTCAGGCTATCTTTATGTTAGGGAAAGGTAAAAAATACAGTGAATTATCATTTGGCCATGCTTGAAATAAGGATTAATAACAAAGTACAGTGTCTCTTGATTCTGAAGGTAATGCTTTGAAATTAAGAGACACTTCTCTACTTGTAGATTCTACATTTTTATTCTTAGTAGAATCGAGCTTAACCCTCACATTTAATCCTTAATATGGTCACTTTTGTAAAAACAAGTTTATTTTTATGAACTTTTTTATTACTTTAGTAAAAATAACGTTTTTTACTATCATATGTTTTAAAATTTGGCATAAGAATATTGGTGTCTGTTGCCGAAACAACTCTGAACAAAATCAAAAGTTTTAAATTATGCACTTTGTTGGTTGTGGTACAAATAAATTAAAATTTTACTCGCTTTCTTGTAATTATGATAAGTTAATATGGAAAGGCAAGATGGTACGTTCTTTTTGATAATTATTTCAGGTGGTTCAAGATTTAAATTTAATGATATGTTCACTAATTAAAAAAAGGCTGATAAAAGATTTGTAGAGTTCGATGTACTAGGACTAATTTTTAAATTTTTAAATTTTTGGCGGAACTCAACGTCGCGCTTTTGCCTTGTAACCAGAGCGAAGAAAATAAAAATCATTCATTCTCCCCGAGTGGGAATCGGACCCACAAACCGTCGCGTTTACAGGCAGAGGCTACGCCTCTGCGCCACGGCGGTCCTCCCTAATTTTTAAATATTTCTTGTTTTTTTATTGTTACTAGATTTTCTCTGCTAGCTCGGTAAAATGCATCAAAACAATGTAAAAATATAATAAATTCTTCAAAAGGGTATTAGTAAGCAATAAGCAATGAAATTGGAGCAAAATAAAGTCGTTTGCCTGTATTTTCGTACACCTTCTGCATTTTACAGGAATACCTATTAATAAATCACTCTTTATATCCTGTATAGATAATACGATCTAATTTATATAACCTTGATCATACTATCTATATAATTAACGTCAATTCAATTAAACCGATTAAATCAAAATAATTTATATTTAAAGACTCTACCAATCTGGAAACGGATCTACAATACTCACATAGTCACACAGTTAAGACTTCATAACTGCGTAGCTGTGCTACGACAGTCCTTGTTCTAAAAATCTGGTAGTTATATTGTTGTATACATATCATGCACATGAATATGCATACGATAGAGCAAGCAAAGTAGCGCACAATGCTAATTATACACGTGTCGATGTTCAACGGAAACCATTAAAAGTTAAGTAGCATAAGCTCTGTTACTTAATTAGTTCTAGACGACGCGACGTTGCACGGCATACTACATTTAATCAACGTTTTGAAATAATTTTATGCACTTGATATATATTTTTTCAGTTTGTGTTATTTAAATAATGGAGTTAGACTTTAATTTGAAGTTGGTGTTATATGAATAGCTATATAACTTTTTTCCAGATATAGGTATTTTATTTATATATTGAGATAATTGAGATTGACAGGTTATTCTGTAGCCTATCTAAGAACACAGTACCTCAACCAATTGTTGTAGTGTATCTAGTGTTTTATTTTCTATTTAAAATGCAACGTCTATCGTATTGTACTACAGGACTTTTATGAGATAAAACAATATGTAGTCTTTGGTAAGTTAAAATTTATGTGTGAGAGGTTTGTATTCATCCCATCGTTTTTTGCCCATGTCATATTGCACGTTGAGTGGCAAATTTCTGATGCTATAATTCCCCTGAGTAAGATTCAAAAATATCACAAACTTATACATCCGTATTCGCTGCATTATAGTTTACAAGCAAAAATACATTTGTAATCCAGCAAATATCAGGATGGAAAGATAGAACCATGACACTGACATCTACTTACCGCATAAATTCAAGACATTCGAGACAAGTTGCGGAACTCACCTTCAAGTTTGTCTCACCAGCCCAAGTAAATGAAAGTTAATTATACCTGCGGCTGGAAAGTGAACCCACGACCATCCCGCTTACAGTCAAATTATGTTCCACAACGCCGTAACGGCCTCAAAAATACAATGCAACTAAATGAATTCACTCTGAGAACTTAAAATAATACAGTACACCGTCTTACGAAATGAGCAAACTTAATTATTTTTCCAATTCTTTCCTATATTTGAATATTTTTAAGGATTTTTAATCTATCTCCAACTCGAAAAGATTCTCGTCAAGTATCACTTGAACGTTCTCAAAAGTTCCTACCGAAAGCTCGTTATGTAGAGAAAGCGCTAGTCAATGCGATATAGCTTAGCTCTTAACTTATATTATATACAGTAAAAACGGTGTATACACATTTTAATTGAAAGTTCTCTCGACATTTTGGACACTTTGCAGTTGTCTGCACTGTAGTGGGTTCATCAGATTTAGATTTAGATTTTTCTTACATAGAAGTTTGAGCATTATGCCACTATGTTATATTAACCTTTGATAATAAATATTAAATATTTGCAAGTCAAAGATGATATTGCAATATGGATTAATTTTAATATATACAAAATTCTTTACGTGTCAGTGATAAGTATGATTTTTTCGATAAATATTTTTCTCTGTTGTATTTTAAGAATATGTTTCCTTATATATTAATTGTTATGAAGTTTGCATTATTTAAAGGCTAGTTTGTTCATTTCAATGTAATTGACCTATATAAAAAAGTACCTTCGGTTCTTTTCGTAAATAACGGCACACTGTAAATAAATAATAAGATGGATACTCAAGCTATATGACTATAGCTTTCAATGTAGTACGATACCACTAAAAAGCTCTATGTACTCAGTCTTCTTTCGTACTTTAATTAAGTTCCGACGGATACGTCGATGGATGGTGAATAGGAGCTTTCGTGATAGCGTAGTGTTAGATAAATTTACTTCCATTTAAACAGTTTAATAAAGCACAGTGCAGTATAGTTGTATAGGACAGCTGATTAAGTGTGTGTTGAACTATATGATGCTACATGTATACAATTTAATTTAATCTAGTCACTAGAAGCTCATTATATACATATATATATATATATATATATATATATATATATATATATATATATATATATATAATATATATATATATATATATACTTCCTTCCTTCCTACAGTATCACCGTACTCAAAATTGTTATTTTGTATTAATTTTTACATATATAGAGAGTAACAAACCTTAAATATACGTTTGATAATTCTGTTTATTTGTTTCAACTATCAACATGTCTTACATCACAATAATAGGGCGATACATCTACAAAGGTAGAGTCCGGTTTGCGGCGAAACATGACGCACAAAGGCTCTTTGTATAGCCTTTCTGTGGCGATAAAACTTTCGTATTTATTTCAACTTGAAATTTCAAATGAAATTAGAATTTAATTGGAGAGTATTTTAGAGGTAATTTACTTTGATGTACAAATATAGCTATATTATTAATATAAGCTAAAATCAAGTTTTATATTTAAATTAGATTGTATTTAGGTTGTATTTATTTAACCTCATAATTATGCAATTAATAATTCTTTAACTTTGAGTTAGGTTCATATCAGGAATATTTAGTTCACAATTTAATTGTATATTTATTAAAATAAAAATAACAAGTGAAGTTATAGTTAAATAAGTTTATTTATCTAAATAATAAGATTAT
Source organism: Dione juno (assembly GCA_037127375.1). Lineage (NCBI taxonomy): Eukaryota > Metazoa > Arthropoda > Insecta > Lepidoptera > Nymphalidae > Dione > Dione juno. The sequence continues at coordinate 1,598,578 of JAXRJS010000066.1, forward strand.
TAATATGCAATTGAGTTAAAAATAAGTACATAGTATAATAAAAATAATAGGAAATGTCTTATTAAATAACTGTGCCAATTGAGTTAATTCTAAAATTTTATAGTTTACTTTGCTGGCCCTTTAAGTACATAGACGTATAGAGTCTCACAAGGGTGTAAACTCACACTGCCACTTCAAAATGTTTGCTATTCATATCTCTTGCACCGAACTAAATTAGCATAGCGCATCTGCTTTACTTGAAATTGTAGAAGAGAAGTCAAATTTAACAAAATTTATTTTTAAATTTTATGTCAGTTCCTAAAATTGTATTGATAAAATCTTAGTACTAGAGTCTAAATTTTAAAGTAAAGATGATCAAAAATTTTGTTTAAAAAAACATTAAATAAGAAAATGTTTATATGGATAAATCCGAAAGCCTGTAATATCTGTGTAATAATGAAATAATGAATAAGGTAAGTATCATAATTATACTTGTATTTCATAAATTAAATAAAATTGTAATAATAGAAGTATTTACTTTAATATTTATGTATTAATTTCCAATTTACGCAGTACTCTGCAAATAAAAGGATAACAGAAATAACCTAGTGTCAAGACTTTCTGCTCTTTGATTGAAGAAGTTGCGTTTTGGTATAATTCAACTATATACAATACAATATATATAAATTATTCCTCTGAGTAGCTTCGAATCTCCAAGCATCACGTTTATAGTCGAACGCTATCTCACTATATTCAAGGCTTCAATTTAAAACATAATTTTTATTTTACTTATTTTTTTTTATTTATAGAAATATACACAAAATAGTCTATTTCATATAACTGTGCTTAGGCTATCGTTTGGTTTACATTCTGGACTCTACGCTCTACATAACGTATAGCGTTAGACGGCTGCGGTTTGAAAACGTGGAAAACTCTTAGATTCACATGGAAATGCTATTCAGGCAGGATTTGCATATTGCATTAGGGTTGCCGATTGGATGAATTGGTACTTAATGGTTCAATTCTAGCGGAATCTCTGCAAAAGTGCATCTCTTTCAGAAATAAGTATGGCTTTGTGTATGTTAAATGTAAGTTTTTATGTATTTGGTTTTCTTTGTTACTTAGTTGTATAGTAGTCATAAAATTTGAAAAAACTATTTATAGTTATATAGTATTTATAATTAAAACATATATTTTTAAATGTATGTTTAACACAATGGCAAACAACAAATATTGTTGTAAGCGTATATAATTTTAACGTGGTCAGATTAGCACTTTGAATTAATATGATAGTCTATTAGAAGCACCTAAGTCATAGACAAGTATACGATGAATCACTTCATCCACGTTTGAAAAATCCACAAATTATACAGATATAATATATTTATTACTCATAGAAATGAAATATTTTTGTAATCTCTCTACCAAACATAGCTCTATGTACCAAATTGATAATGATATCACCAAATTGATGTTAATTTAATTTCAAACTTTAAAACTATTAATTTTCAGACAACCCTGTACTAATACAATGTTTATACTTAGTTATAACGTTGTATTCCCAGCAGACAAAACGACTTTGGGGATGACTATTTATTCTAGAATTTAGACAAATGTTACAATTTAGCATGTTTCGTTCAGTTCTAACTGCATAGAAATTCACTTAGCAGTTGAAACGTGAAATTTCATCTATATTGTTATTAATATTAGTTTATTATATTTGAAAATATTTTTTTTTATATTATTTATTTAGGAAATGAATAAGTATTTAAAAGATAAGATAGTTTGCTTTCGAATTTTCAATTTGTAAAAGAAATCAACCGGACTCAGTTTTTGTCATCAAGAAGTTAGATTTGATGTCCACCCATACAATATTTAATGAGAAACATCCTGTTTTTAAAATGGGAAATCAAAATATCGTTTATATATATGTATATGTAAACTTAAATTATATAAGAGTACTTAACTAACGTTAGACTGCTCTTTCAGAAATTTCTTCCATCACAGCGATAACAATAAGTTATTATTAAATAAATCTTTAATAAACCCTTTAGTGTACTTTATTGAGCAATACTCAAAATTTATTGATTACAGTGTATTTGTAGTGATTTATGTTTAGTACTCGAGAAAAGCAATTTATCTTAGAGAGCGTTTGAGGTTCTATAAGTAAGTTACATTTTTCGTTTCCAAGCATTGGCTTTACAATTGCTCGCTCCTTTGGAGATATTTTGAAATTGTGAAATTATTTTCAATTCTATTCTATTGAAGAATATTTGAAGCTGCAATAAGACGGTTTGAGTTTTGTAAGGACATATCCTGTATAACCTTTAAACGATTTTTTTGAATCCGTTCTTACAGTATACTAGAAGGTGAAAGAAGACAGATTAATGCATATTCGTACCTATATACGAGTACATATGAAGTATGAGTAAGGTGACTTTCTTTTTCGTAATATCTAAATTTGTGACAGCGTCAGCGTCAGTGTGTATTTACTGATCTTAATTAATTAAATTGGGTAAATATGGTATACACATATACCTAATATGTGTATACCATATTTACCCAAAATGTGAAAAAAATCACTAATGACAAAAGTGTTGAAGTCAAATATTAGTGTCAATATGAGTTTAGTTGTTAGTTTAGTGAGTAATCATAATAGTTGTAGGGTTCGAAAATTCATTATTTAAATATTTTCACATCAAGTACAGAGTTGGGTTGGGTGTGATTTCACCACTTAACGCGCTATATTCTATAATTCGACCGATAAGTGACATACGGAGTGTCTTAACACTAGGTTCTCTCTATTAAACCTGCTTTATGTAAAATACAACGTGAAGCTGATAAAATATTATTAGCTTGCTATTTTCAAAGACGGTTCTAACATAGTTTCTTAGCAAAAACTGTATAGACTAAGCTTTAATGAATATTAATGCTATAACATCATTAGGGGAGACTGGGGTAAAAGGGGCACATTGTTACCTATCTCAGTGTCTTGTTAATAATATTATTATGTAGAGTTTTTAGTAATATTTAGCTTACCTTAATGATATATACTGTTCGAATTCTGAATTAGACCGTGTAATAGGGTTTTTTGGACATTTTTTATACTTTATTGTGAATTTGTCTGGAAAACGTGTACACTTAAAACTATATTCTTTATTTTTGTCTTCCTATTATAATTGTTAGACTGGAAATGGTTAGCTTGTATTTGAGCTTGAGGTATGTTACAATATCCCCAGCAGTCAGTCTAGCTTGTCTAAACTAATCTACGCTAGTTCCAGTGTCAGCATCCTTGTCTTAGATATACTATTTGTATTTCGTGACAAATAAATTAATACTATCTTGTATTTCAGCACAATTAGACACAATTTCACTTAAAGTGATCATTGTGTATATGTGAGATTCGCAAATGGAATATGGGGTTTTTATTTTAAATTATTATTTTCTTACTCTCATTTAGTTATAAAAGTTTTATAAATTTAAATTAAATATAATTAAATTAGCTTCAATGCAATGCGTGCTAGATGGCGCAACTCAACGCCGCGCTTTTTGCCTTGGTACTCGAGCAAGAAAATGAAAATCATTAATTCTCCCTGAGTTGGAATAGAACCGCAAGGCGTCACGTTTACAGGCAGAGACTATGTCTATGCGACAAGACGGCCCTCAGCTTATAAGCATATAAAGCTTTAAAAGCTTTATAGGTTTTAAAACATTTTAATATTAAAACGGTATTCTAATACTCTATATATCTTTAAAACGGGATAAATGTAGAGAACGGATAATATATTTATCAGCACAGAAGATAAATATTATTAGCTAATATAATAAATTTACAAATCTCATCACTATTAAGGTAAAAGTCAAATGAGAAACTTAGTCTATTCGATAATTTTACTAAAATACTACTCTCAAATATCTGGCACATTGTGCATTATTAAGTAATACTATAACATCACGTCTGGAACATAATTTAGTTGAAGTGACCCTGTAGCGAGTTATTGCGGATCCAGACGCGAATTATCTCTTTTTCGTGCCGGACCTACAAATATAAGGAGGCTCTAGAATTTACTTTTATTCTAATGAAATTAGCCAACTGGTGTTGCCATGAAAAAAATATGTATGCGAGAAATTTGTTATATTTTAAATAGTGAATAACTTTTAATCTGATCGTATATGTTTATATTGACTGTTTTCTATCAGTATTCATTTGTTTTAAGATCACTTATATGTGAAATAAATAACGATATCAAATGTATATTATTTATAATACATAAAATTGAAACCACAAAAGATCTGTCTAGTCTATATTTAGTAAGATATGACCAAATACTTTGTATAATGCAACATCCAACAGTACTTAAAAAACCAGAATGGAAAGAATGAAACTTCATTCCATATCATTTTACTATGTAAATTCCTATATAATAACATATAGGCGCAGGCATGGGCGGTGGCGTGCTTTAGGGGAGGTATATGCCCAGCAGTAGATCTAAAAAGCTGAAGAATAGATGGGTATATGTCCATATTATTACTTAATATTAAATATACATACATACATACAATTAAACGAAAAGCCACTATAATAATAAGTATTAAAATGAACTGACAGCACAGCGCACAGTGCTCGTATAAGAGAGTCGATGGTTAAGCACAATGGACGGAGTTATGGAATAAATCACCTCCAAGCGGGAAATTGCTGAGTCGCGGACGCCGGCGCCGGTAGAGTTGTTACTACGCTTGTATCGATACCAGCTATATAGAGTTTTACAAGTTATATTGAAATAGAAACACATTATAAAAATATTATTTTTACATTAAATATTATAATAAAATAAAAAAATTTTGCTTTTGAAATTTTAGAAATATTATTTATGTTTCCTTTGGACTGTTGGGATCTATCTCTCTGCTAAGAAGCGAGTATATTATCACTTTAAGCTTGTACATTTTTCCATTTAAATTACTAAAGTGGTCTTGCAAATTAATTTGTAAAAATGTAAATCTCTCTCTAACTATCTCACTAACTATACTATATGCTTGTCATTTACCTTATTTTATGGCAATAAGATATTTCTACTCTGACAATCTTTACAAATTAAGTATCGGTACAAAAAAATACAAATATGGCACAGAATATATACATCTCTCCTAATATCTCCTGAAAAAGCTATGTCATTTTAAAGCAAAATATTCAAAAATATATTCCCCATAATAACATCGACGTCTCCCACCTCTAAGTGTAACGTCATCTAATTTCCGCGGCCCCGCAGGAGCCCCGACGAATGTGTTGTCAAACTACGATACACTTTGCAAGCAGTGTGTAAGTGAAATTCAGTTTGGTGGGTTCATTCAGAGATGACAGTTTGTTGCAAATATAAGTTTCGGTTTAACTGAAATTAAATATTATATTGCATGTCCAGTAAATATATGTCATTCAATAAAATGTTGTAAAAACATAAAATCTATCTACATTTAGTTCTTTTCTGTAATATTATGTTATATGTGACCATATGTAGGTAATATATCCCAAATTTAAAATGTTCTATCATTCAGCTCTATTTTAAAATTATTATAAGGTTATATTTCATTATTTTGCTGCAGAATATTAATAATCGTTTTAAGTTCCAATATAATCTTCTATACGACTATTAACTTACATATGCATAGTCTAAATTATTTTGTCTGACAATAAATTACACATAATGGGTGTGGATTCAAAACACATCATATATATGACTATTTTCTTAATTCAAAATATATTGTTCCTATGTTAGTGGAGAGTGGAGAATTTAGTTAATCTAAATTTAAAAATCAAACATTTAAAAATAAAATCTTGTAACTACTTCTTTGCGCAAATCAACACCAAGGTTTCTTCTTACAAAGATATATCTCTTCTACGCGAGTTGTCAGGTGATTTTATTTTTATGGCCGCCTTCGCACCCCCCTAACAAATAGTGCCACTTGGCTTTACTATCTTGACTCTACATTGTCTTTTTGAATGTTGCTAGCAATGTATTGTAGTACGTTTTCCTTAAAAATAAATACAAAATACATACGTATGAACTTAAAACGTTGTGATAAAGCAGTTGCTAACATTTATGGTTCGACAAAAGTAACAAACAATAATAATCTATGAGTATTAAAATTTAAACACGTAAAAACAGAAAGAACGAATGCTTCAGAGGTACGCCACTTGTGACCAAACCGTACTCGTACTCCTCATAGCTGATCGCAGGATAATTTGAAAAAATTATAATTATAGCTAAAGCACGTTAGGCGGTGACCCCATTACTTACTCGATCTAGCCGTATTAAGGATAACGTGAAATGTTACCGAATACAGCTGCCACATAGTAACTGATCATTGAAGGGATGATCTGGTGAGGAAATGACACCAATTGCTTACAATCAGACGCTCTTGCTCTTGCTTCTTCTTTATCGTAATTAATAACAAAATCTAATTAATATAATAACCGTATAGTAATATAATTACAAACAAAAAGTTTATATACGTACGTGTGTGCTTTAGAAACATTGTGTTTGCTCATTAAAAGTAAATCATCCAGCATCCCTAAATTAAGATAGATACAATGGAAGCAATAAAACCAGATTGCCGGATACCAAACATGTACTCGTAAACAAAGGCGTAACAAGCGAGAGAAAATTATCTTGTGGAATTTCTTGAAATTTTAATCAAAAACATTCTTGGCGTGCTTTTCTTTGCGCCGGTTCTCTTTCAAATTTATGGGTCCATCGGCGAATATTTTTGTTAATATTTTATGTATGTACGAGTATGTTTATCTAAACAAAGCTGTTGAAAGTTTTAATGTGTATAAGTTACTAATTTTAATGTAACTTTGTAACAAAGAAAGTGATAATGAGGTATACCGTATCTTTAGTCTTTATACATATACATACGCAAAAATAACCATCTCTTAGTCAATGCATTACCCACAGAGAGACGATTAATAGGGCACCTTATCATATATTTTGACTTAATATGATAAACAAATCATCCAATCAAATCATATTCAAGTGAACTTTTATTTTATCTTCTAATTGAAGTAATGAGATAAATCTCAAGAAAAAAAACATGAAACTACTAATTTTTAACGTCTTTTGATAAAAATTAAATGAAACTTACACTCTACAATAACACTTCACTCTACATAGAGTAATAAAAGTCTCATAATACTTTCCTCAAACAACCTGTTTCCCTCGAGCTCTGTTTATCTCGCTATGACGTTATATTCTTTAGGATACCAACTCAATTAGCTAATGAAAATGCACTCTGATTAAAGATTTCCGTCAGAAACTCCAAGCTGTTTTTAAATTATGTAAAAAAATCTCGGTAATATTTTTAAATTAATTTTTATACAGGATCAAAGTTTTCCTGTAATAATATTATCATGATAATATTATAAAATTTCATTTTTAATTTACGAAAGTTTCATATAAAAGTGAATCGTGAATATCGATTTGCACTGTTTTATATGATTTTGTATTCGTATATACTTTCAGTACCAAATGTTTGGTTAAATAAATTATTTTAAATAGAATAGAAGAATATTATGAAAGGAATCTTAAAGGCCTATATGTAAGATAACTAATTTAAATTACTTTCCGTCATTGTTAACTAAAAGAATGTTCATATTCTATATATTAGAAATCTGTCTCATATATAGAATATCTTCGCTTAATATTCTTTTTAGGCAAAAAGGTATAAACACTAAAAAATAAATTTAAAAATTTAATGTTTATATTTTCATTTTTGTAAATCAATTTACTTACGTTGAATTTTGGTTGATTCCACACTGAATAATCCACTAACTAAACTAAACTACTTTGAGAAATAGATTATTACTTAATACTAGGCTCCCAGCTTACATAGCCCTATATAACTATAACTAATAGATGGGATTTTAAGCAACTTGAGGCTCATTTTTGCAAACTCTTACTCTCTCATGGGATATTATGTAAATATTTTTTATCTTATTACTATCTTTACTTATTAATATCTTTACGTAAGTCGTAAAGATATTAATAAGTCATATGATAACAAAATACAAACCTGGTATATCTCTAGAAATCGTCTGGAAGTTGCGTCAAAAGATACTCGTATATAAAGAAGCAACTAAACGCAAACAAATTAAGTAACAAAATCCACAACACACTCTAGAGTATAGACGCTTCACTATTTCCTCGCAGTCATCATTTTCCAAACAATATTCTCCGTGACGGTCGTCCCGCGGGACTTGCTGTGCACGATGAACGAGATATTCAAATTACATTTTAAAATTCTTATTTGTCATACGGATTTATGAGATTGTTGAGACACATTTTGTTCTTGGAGTAAAACGGTTTAAATTTATTTTTTTATATAGCCTTTATGATTCTACCAAAAAAATCAATAGTTCAATTTCGATTTGAAACAACAATATCTAAATGTTTGCATAAATTATATATATATATATATCTATATATATATATATATATATATATATATATATATATATATATATATATATATATATATATATATATATATATATATATATATATATCTAAATGTTTGCATAAATTTATATATATATTTTTATAATAATTTACGTATATACATATATATATATGACAACAAAAATTACACAGCAATATTAATTTTATTATATAGGTTAAAGTGCATATATTTACAATATAAACGATATCAGTCCCGCAATAAACGATAGGGCAGTCAGATAAAGCTAATGATAGTATATTAAAAGTGAGAATTAGAAAAAAAATTAGCAGTCTTGTGTCAACTTCATACAATATAATAATCATGCTGTCTGAATTCAGAAAGATGAAGCTCTTATACTTATTTCATTCATTCTTCGATCACAATTCAAGTGGTAATATTGATAAAAGTGATTTTAACTTAGCACTGGAAAACATAGCTAAATTAAGAGGCTGGAGTCCATCTGATGAGAAATATAAAGAAACACAAAATGCTATGATTAATATCTGGGATTCATTAGTGAAGGCAGCAGACGCTAATCAAGATGGACAGGTTTCTATTGCAGAGTGGCTCGAAATGTGGCAAGAATATGCAAAAGATCCATCCAAAGCACTTGAATGGCAAAATTTGTATTGTAAATTCATATTTGACCTACAAGATGATGGAGGTGATGGTTGTATAGACGTTGAGGAATTTTCTAATGTGCTGCAATCTTTTGGACTTCTTAAAGAAGACAGTGTAGTGGCTTTCGAATTTATGTCCAGAGGAAAGAAGACCATAACGTGGAAGGAGTTCCAAGAGTTGTGGAAAGAATATTTCGTATCAGAAAATCCTAGTGACCCTGGCAATTATATATTTGGATCAGCCACTTATTAACTGAGACTAAGGTCTAGAATAAAAGAAAGATATTCTTATAGACGATCATTTTATTGTGTATTTTGTGTATTTATAATAACCGTTGCACGTTAATGTCTTTTTTTTAAGTAATTAAATCGTGAATTTGTATACTAAATTATACAAATGCTGCAAAGTAATTCCAACTGCTATAACATTTTTTTATACATTGACTGACTTTAGGCTATCCATGTGTAAATAAAGAAAAAAAGTTCCTCCACATGAATATATATTCTTTTATTATTTAATTTTCATTAATTTTCATTAAACATCATCATCATCATGAACATCTTTAAAAATACCAATAATAGTATCTCTTAGAGGAAGGCATTGAGGGAACCCAAAGAATGCTTAATCTAGAAAAATATAAAAAAAAATCATAAACAAAAGACTATTTAAAAAAAAAATTAACCCACACACTGTACATGTATACGAGTATAATAACAATCTAATCTTCTTACAATTTCATAATAACAGATAATATGTTCCGTAGGTCGCGTCACGTATTCTGATAGCGTGTATTGTATGATAAGATCACAATCGTTTAATCACGCAATGTTTGCTAATGAATGTTTGTTTCCATATTTATTGTTGGTATCGAAATCGCTCGAGATATATCGAATTACATTATAGTAATTACTAAAACTAGGTCTTTTTTTATATTTTAAATATTTGGACGATTCGTCTAAGTGTTAGGTCTTCGCTTTGTATGAGTTATTTCATTTTCCGCGATCTGGTAAAGAAAGACAGACAGAGCGTGGCGTTAAGTTCCGCCACTCAACAAGCTTTGTCTTAAAATTGAATGGAAAGTGGGAAACTGGTGAACTAGCTCTAGATTAATTCTGTCTACACTGCTATATGCGGGAAATAGCGTGAAGCCTAATTATTTATTAGTGAAGCTTAATTATTTATAACATTACTTTAAAAATTTTATTTAAATCCGCACTCAGTGCTATTCAATGTGCGCAAAGTACGATATTGAATACCACCATTAGAATTCGAAATAGGTTAGGTCGAGAGAAATACTGCACAAGCAGAGAGACCTTAATATTAAAACCAGTTTATATTTGCCTTCACAGCATTTCTCTTCAATAATAGGTTCTTTTTGGCTGCACTACACTGGCAACAAAATCCCAAAAAAATGTGAAGATGAGAAAAATCAGGATGAACGGCAATTTAACTTGCCTACATATAACTGGAGGCGTATCACAAATGTATTTTTGATCGTGCGTTATAAATAACGGTTTAACCCTCCGTTGCTGGTGGTCCCAGGGCGAATTAACATTTCCTTTCGATTGTGAACGTCTCCCGCCTTGGGAAGGCATTTCACGAAACACGTTCACTTGAAACAACTTCATCTGTCCTGTGAGTGGCATCTGTTTATTTTATTTTTATATTTATATTATGTTATATTTATCTTCACGCTGTATTCTCTGTATAATCTAATGTTAAAACACTTTATTCCCCACTTTCCGCCATTTGAGGCATTGTGTATTGGTTGGTGGATCTCAACGCCGCGTGTTTTACCTTGTTGCCCTCATGGGAATCGAACCCACAAACCGTCGTGTTAACAGACAGACGCCGTGCCTCTGCGCCACGACGATCCTCTTTTATTTTTATATCGGAATAAATCTTTATAATATGTACTTCATGGCTTAGACACTGTAAAGTTGCATTGGTTGTAAGCTTAATAGTTTGATTAGTTAATTTATGCCATGTAACAGAAATAACCTAATATTTGGATATTATATTATTATTTAAGCTTTTTGTACCCTACAGTAGAGACTATACTTCTATAACGAAATACTATAATACTTCTAAACGAAACTTCTATAAAGAAAATGAAAGATGAAATGTTACATAGAGACATCTATGTAACATTTCATCCTTCATTTTCTATTTAAAATTCGGGTAAGGAATAAAAAATTACCTTTATTTTTTAACATAATTTAAGCGTATACAGGTTCTTTATTAGATTATAATAAACCATAGCAATAATATTATTAAAATAATTAATTTTTAAATGTACAGAAAATGGAACACATAATAATATATACGAGTAACTTAAAAGTTTATATAGACCTCCCAAGACGAATGAGTTCTAAATAAAAATAAATTTATAAATAAGTTTATACATACATACATACAACTTGTATATAATAATGCATCTTGAATATTATTATCCATTGAAATGCTAAAGCAGTGGTATGATGACATAATCAAGTTGAGATTGTTTACCTTATATGGTCTTGTGTGTAATCCAATAACAATGCCTTGAGGATGACCGATGACGGCGCACGTCAAGGGTTAAAAGCTTTTTATAAGTAAGGATTTTGATATTTTTTATGTTATAATTATTTTTGTAAGTTCTGTAACATTTAGGAAGCTTTTGATTGTAAGAATAGCTAACTGGTACAAAAATTAATTCGTAACTATTATAATTTTATTTTTAAGAAATTGTTAGATATTAGTTAAAATATTGGACTTTCAGACCATATGGTATATATGCATATATATATATATATATATATATATATATATATATATATATATATATATATATATATATATATATATATAGTATATATATATATATATATATATATATATATATATATATATATATATATATATATATATATATATAAATTATCAATATTTTTAACTGAACCTCGTTGCTAATGCGAATGAAAATAATTAATTCTCCTAGAGTGGAAATCGAACCCACCACCCGTCGCGTTTGGGCGGACGTTGTTCCTCTGCGCCACGACCGTACTTTCGACGGACTTATATATTCTATATATAGTTATAAATAAATACCAAAATGAATAGGCCATCGCCATCGTAATCATCGCCAGATAAAAGTCTTAAAATTTAAAATTTACCCTATTTAATTAATAAGGTTAAAACTTTGTAAATAATCGTCAAGGAGTATGTAATCGTGTCCGTCTCGTCGGGTATAATATAGATATTAATGATCGCTACAATTGCGGTAGTAAGTGTATTTCTATGTTGCTTGCCTTAAGCTTTTTAGAAAGCTTATGACAATATGTTGGAATTAAAAGCATTGTAAGTCTTAAGCTGGCGTTAAATGGATATGATTAACTTAAAATGGCCAGATGATGACAACAATGACTTTATTTATGTAGAATAACCAGGGTTACTGACGATTTGGGTGTTTTAGGAACGTAGGAAGTGGAAATTGGAAACAACCGCCAGAACTTAACTTTGACTTTGATATAAAGAGAAAAAGGTCACTAAAAATTAAAATCCAAATAGTGTCTATTTTTAATTACTACACATTACATATTATTTTTTTTTGTTTAAATCAACGGATATTGATAATAAAGTATATGTGAAGCTTAAGGAAGACCTACGTGTCAGTGACGAGTAGGCACTGTAATGTTTGGTGTAACTAACAAATGAAACTTAATTGTGTACGTTCTTTAATTTATTTTTCACGCTTCACGTTGTAACCCGCATTTAACAGGGCAGGTTTGGCAGGGAAAACTTAAAAACTTAATGTCTCCCTCCAATGTCCCCATTCAGCTTAGTTCGGCCACCCGCTCTGGCCACCTCTATATATAAAGCGTGAAGTTATGTATGTATGTATGTATGTATGTATATATGTACACCTGATGGGAATCGAACCCACAACTTAGTTAACTTAGTAGTCTTATTAAAAAAATTGATTAATTCATTATAATCTTAATTATATGAGGAGGAAGCTTTCAGATGATGTCAATTGTATGAAAAGTTGTTATAATGATACATTCAAAATGATTTATCAGTACATATTTTTATGATTTTTAAATTGTCCACACTAAAGTGGTCGGTTTCCATGAGGCGAGGGTTCAAATCCCATTGCGTTTAAAATTTTATATAGTTTCATTAAGTATTTTCATCACTAACTAAACTAAACTAATAACTTATAACTTATAATACTTACTAACTAACTAAACTAAACTAAACTAAAATATCACTAACTTCCTAAAAAACTCCACTAGACAGTCTAGTAGACAAAAAAAAATCAAATTAGTTAGCAACTTCCTTACATATTTTAGGGGAAAAAATTAAAAAGTAACGATCTAAATTACTGCACGTTACAAAACATTGTACACATTCGGGTCTCGCGTTAGTTGATTTATAGCTAGCTGCATATAAACAAACGGGTGGGCGAAAAATCAACGCACGCTGTTTTAATTTTACAGTTTGGCCAAATGAAAAAAAAAAAAAACGCCACCCGTCACAATTTCACCGGATCGCTAATCCTTTAAACTTGTGCAAGCATGTGTCAGATTTTTAAATTCAATAGAACAGTTGGTGTTCCATTTGTGATACTGTTAACTCTATCTCCACAATTATTTGGCAGTAAGCTTGATTTTTTCAATTTAGATAGTGGATTCGATATCTATCCAAAATCCTTGCAGTACTATGACTATGTGACTGACAAGACTGAAGAAAAAAATAAAAAAAATAATGATAAAGTTGCTACGAACTTAAAGACATATATAGTATTCACCAGGCACTTTTATATTCTATTTAAAACAATTTTAAAATTTTGATAGAGCATGGGTATGGGTATGAAAAATTATATATATGTAAACTTTTTGAGTGGAGATAAAGCTGCTATACAATATTTGTACAAACACACTAAGTATGCACTATTGTATGCACATGACTCAATGTAGAGAGAGAGATATAACTTATATGTACGGGTAGTATGTAAATAGAATACATATATATATAACAGGTTAGGCAGAGGGAACACAAAGTGATAAGACACTCCGTTCCACAGTTCCCGTAAAATTTTTTAGATATTGCTTGTTTTAGTGCGAAGAAATGAAAGCTTCGTTTTGCATTTGTAATATGTGAAATTGTGTATATTTAAAATATAAAAAACCCATACAATATCATTAAATGCACTAAGAAAAAATTACTAAGAAACAAGGCAGCTGGTAAGATGTCTAAAATAATAATATATATTATACAATATTAAGGATAAAATGTTTCAATAAGCGTTAAGCGGATCGACAATTTAGTACGTTGACATTTTCCAATCGGCCGCGTCAGTTGTCGGTGCTAGCGTTAAAGCTAAATTGATAAATATGAGTCGTTTCACTCTAATGTACTGGAAGAATGAGAAAATTGAGGATATGCCTGGACAGTGTTCTAGCTCACTGTAGATTTTCTTCAAATTATATGACGAAGGTAAGACATGTGCCAAAATAGAATACAAAAAATTAAGTCATTTAGTCATTAGTTTTTTCATCATTGTTCGTTAGTTTAGTCATTAAGTTATCAGTACTTTTCAGGTAATGATGTCCGCACATTTTTCCAAATATTTCCATGTATTGCGACTTATCTATAAATACCAAGACGAGATATTTCACATCTTACAAATTTCTAGCAAGAAATTGCACCAAACTGCGACAAATCTATCTACAGATCTAACATATTCTCTAATAAATACACATACATATGAAAAATAATCTTATTAATATCAAACCGTCAATTTATTACTAACATTCTGTTTAAGCATGTAAGCACTACACCACAGTGGCGTTTATAATCCATTTCTAAAAATAATTTCTTAAAAAAGAAGCCGTCGACTTAAACTTGATGGTTCAAGGTTCAATCCCCACTCGGGCAATTAATTACTTTAATTTATTATAGTAAATCAAAGTAGAGAACAGTATATCTTAATTCCAGGTATACCTACTCTACCATATACAGCGTAGATATAAAGCTAAAAATGACATTCTAATGTATAACAAAAATAAATGCCTTACTTCTAAAACTTGGCAACAAAAGAAGAAAAGCAACTAATACTTCCCAAGAACTCTTAAATATTATCAAACAAGAGGCACGATTACGTTCTATATTCTACAAAGACGAATTTCCAACCCAGTTGTTCTCACATAAGGCTTTGAAATGTATTATAGGCAGGCAATAATTTGACTGTTACAAGAACTTTTTGGTTAATTTTGGAAATTCTCAGTGTGTTAAGTGGTTTAGAGATTTTAGGAATGGTTTATATTGGACAATTAACAACAGGTGCGGATTCGACTCCAGCTACGTTTAATATTTTATACAAATAAAATTATGATATATAAATAGCACAAGCTGGGTTAGATAGATGGAAACGTCACTTGTCCGCCCAATTGTCGAGACATTCTGTATCATTTCTTGTTACCAGAGCGAGGATAAAAAATAAAACGTTATCCCCGACCGGGAATCGAACCCATAACCGTGGTACTGACAATGAAATTATACTTCTCTCTCCACACGAAAATGACTTTTTTTTTGATATCATTGTGCGTTGACTTTCACCACTTAACACGCAATGCCTCAAACAGTGGAAAGTGGGGATCAGAGTGTCTTAACACTAGGTCCCATCAACCTGCGGTTCCCTCTGCCTACCCTACTATGAGCGGGATACAGCGTGAAGCTAAATAAATAAATATTCTGTTCTTCTTTCTTTAGTGTGGATTAAAACTTTAAAGAATGCTAAAAAATATTTTACTTATAAAATTTTGCTATCCTCCAAGTAGTATTGCGTCCTCAAAGTAGTATATGTTTTTTCTTATATTATATTTTTT
Organism: Dione juno; assembly: GCA_037127375.1. NCBI lineage: Eukaryota > Metazoa > Arthropoda > Insecta > Lepidoptera > Nymphalidae > Dione > Dione juno. Next base: position 1,614,543 of record JAXRJS010000066.1, read on the forward strand.
TACAACAAGGATCCATTAAAAAAAAACAAAATTGGACTTTACAAAGATAAGATGGCTGACTTATTGGAAGTACTAATAGCTAATTCTTGAAAATGCTTGGAGGCCATTGTGGCGCAGCGGAGTAGCATCTGACTGTACCTTGGTGCTTTACGGTATGGTAGTGGTATCGAACCAGGCTTAAGAAAATAGCCGAGGAAAATGAAAATGACTCTCCTCGAGTGACCATCGAATCCGTTAACAGCCAGACTCCCTTCCGCTGCGCGAACCCGGCCCCGTATACATATAACAATACAATATATATATATATATATATATATATATATATATATATATATATATATATATATATATATATATATATATATATATATATATATATATATATATAAAAAGCATAAAAAATTCAACAGCATCCTCACCGTTTGATTTATGGTAATCTCTGATACGGTCCTGTCAACTTGTGGTACTTGCGTTGTTTGCGTTTTATCATACTGTTTGTAACTTTCCTTTGAATAGTTACAATTTCCTTTGACTGGGACTGGAACTTTTGTTTTTAAAAGTTCTTTGGTAATGTTGCTGCCATATCTTGAAAGCTCTAAGTATATGTTGGTAATTTTGTCTTTTTACTTAAGGTGTTGCTAACTGAGTAGAGATGATGGAAATCAACGTGTCATTTTATATATTTAAAGGAAGACTGATCTTAAACTTTTAAAATGAGCTCTTGATGAAGTAAGGATGTATTTATGTAATAAGCATTTTGGTCTTGATTGAAATTCCTTTACGTTCCTTATTTTGTTCCTCAAATACATATATATATATATATATATATATATATATATATATATATATATATATATATATATATATATATATATATATATATATATATATATACATATATATATATATATATATATATATTATATATATATATATATATATAGCAGAGTAGATAGAGAGACTTAGTGTTAAGACACTCCGTCCCCCTCTTAAATTTTGAGACATTGCCTGTTGAGTGGCGGAGCTCAACGTTATACTTTGTGATGACCACAAATGGTATGATGACGCAGAAACCTAGGTCTCATTACTATGAAAATCTCTGTAATATAAAAAATCATATTGCAGAATTTGAACCCCTTATCTATTATATATTTGAACCCCTTATATATATATTTAAAAGAAACCTAGTTATATTCAATATTTCATGGTTCATAATTTTTTTTTAATTCACGTTTGCGTAGAATTAAATTTGGGACCAGCTAATATTCAATATCGGTATAGAAACTACTGTGCCAGTCACGATAAGCTATACTTAATGCGATAGGAAGTCGTTTAAAGTTAAGCTGTCGCATAAAAGTTCTTAAGCTTTCTATACGTTAGCATCTGACTTAGTAGATTTTAATGAATAATGATATGGTATTATAGGTGTTGTTGACTTATCCGTTACAAAAGTGCCAGTTAAAATTATGCATTTTTCTTTAGGAAGAGATATAGCGTTAAGACACTCCGCCTGTTGACATTCGATTATTTATAAATAGCCCCTTTTTGGTAGCTAAGCTAAGCTTTCTGTAGGTAAATTTCATTGGTTAAAGAATGGACCTTGTCTGTCAATCCTGTTTTGCTAAATATATATAATAAATAACGTATATAAAATTATTACAAACATGTCTTTATTGAGTATTATTCTTCAGAAGATTCTCAACTACTGTGTTTGTTTTTTTATTGTTAGGTTTTATGCAATTAATGTTTTCTTTTTGTTTTTTTTTTTTTTTTTACTTATAAAAACACATTTTAGTAAGGATTTATTTATTATTATAATAGATATTGAATTTCGAACTCTTGTTATTTCTTCGAGAGAGTACTGGACTTATAAGCACAGTACTCTCTTTAGCAACGCAATCAGTTAAAAAGTAAATTTAAGTAAACAAACATTTACTAACTTCCATTTATGTAAATTCGAAAACGCTGCAGCCGCGATGTCCTTCGCCATTCTATACAGTATAATTTCTCACAAACTACAATAGACGGCTCTGTCCTGAATACTGCAAACTTGGCATAATATTAAGAAAAGCCTTGTTAAAATTAAACCGTCCAAATCTGTCTGGCTCAATTTCGAAAACCTTTTTCAATTTGTACTATCAAAGAGATATGTATATATTTATATATATATATATATATATATATATATATATATATATATATATATATATATATATATATATATATATACGCCAACGCCCATACCACGTTGAACACACCGGTTCTCGTCCGATCACCGAAGTTAAGCAACGTCGGGCGCGTTCAGTACTTGGATGGGTGACCGCCTGGGAACACCGCGTGGCGTTGGCATCTCAGAGGGTGTCTAAGCCAATTATCTGTCCGATATTTAGTTTCCGGCATACGGGTACGCGACCCCGGGACCTCGAGCCACCACTTTCATAACCCGATCCAACCCATGTAAGTGGTGTCCCTCCCCTATATTCCAAGTCTTTCTGCCTCTTATTCCCTGTCCTTTCTTGGTTTCTCCCAGTAATGGGTTTGGAGGTCAGATGGCAATCGCTCCACAAAAAACCACTTCGCCACTCATATGGACCGATTGGTCTTAGTCGGAAGGCAGACCCTGGCAAAAAGCCGGGACTAATGCCAGGAAGAAGAAGAAGATATATATATATATATATATATATATATATATATATATATATATATATATATATATATATATATATATATATATATATATATATATATATATATATAAATTTTGAGACATTGCGTGTTGAGTGGCGGAGCTCAACGCCGTACTTTGTGATGACCACAAATGGTATGATGACGCAGTAAACCTTGTAGCGTTGTAGTACACTGCAATGTCAAATCAAATACCTTTCTAGGTAATGAATCATCTCTATTATTTCCCTCAAGCAATAAAAAAGGGATAAAGCAAAAAATTATTTGGGACCAAAACGTAGAACAACAACACAACAACAGTCAGTAGACAAGTCTAGGTCTCATTACTATGAAAATCTCTGTAATATAAAAAATCATATTGCAGAATTTGAACCCGTTTTTTTTTTTTTTTTTCGCGGGGAAATGCTTTTACGCAGACCATCCCTGAGTAGGACACTTGTGTCCTACAGAGGAATGGTACTGTGGGACTCATCGAACCCGACACTACCCACTTAAACCCAGCGGAAACCCTCTCCACCTATATGAGATGCTGCAGGATCGCTTGCGCATGCCACTACAGCACCTCGGTGGAAGGCCCACCTAACGTGGGCCACTATCGCCTTCGGGGAGCCCCAGGGTATCTTCCAGGGCGCCCGCAGCCTCGATGACTTGCGGGAATCTTTATGACCTTCCTGCAGTAGCTCCTCTAGGGTCAGGGAAGTTGGAGATGCGCGTACCGCCTTCTCCTACCTCCTGGTCTACGACAGCGGAGCAGATCTGCGTCCACGCTAAGCTCGCCCCTTATCTAACTCCTTTGGATACAATCCAAATATTCAAGCCAATTGAAACTAAACGTTAAAATTCTTACTTACATTCTCTTCTTTCTAGATATTGATTTTGATATCCTATAGACTTTAATGTGATGTCAAATAGATTCCACTTTTGTTTTTATTCTTTACATTCAATAGCCGATCGAAAAGTATGTAAATTAGGGTCCCGTCGGCCTCGAGGGTTCTAGAGAGAGACCATTGGCGAAGTTGTTTTTTGTTTGTGAAATGTTTTCTTTGGTTTTATTACTAAGTCGTCGTAGCACAGTGGTATAAATATATGTGGTATAAAATATATATATATATATATATATATATATATATATATATAAATATATTTTATACCACATATATTTATACATCTATATATATATATATATAGATATCTATATATATATATATATAGATATATATAAAGATTCTCTCTTGCATTACTTTTAGTTAAAAAAAGTTGAAGTAATTGCGACGGTTGTGGGTTCTATTTTCACTCGGTTAGAAACCAAGATAAAGCGCGGAGTTAAGTTCCGCCACCCAACACGCATGTTTTGAAAGACGGAGAGCGGGAAGTGGCGTGTTTTAACACTGGATTATGATACTCCTTCTGCCTACTCTGCTATATGCGAAAACTTGCGGTAAGCTATTTATTTACTTATGAAATGAATGTAGGAGCCGGAGTCAAACCTACGACCTTAGGTTGATCATTAGTTACGCAAAAAACCATAGATACAATAAAATAGAGGTCCTACATAAAAAGCACATGAAATTAGAGATCCCTTGAAAGGGAAAAGTACATCGTAGTTACGATATACATGTATTAGGAAACGTCTAAACGTCAGAGTATAATTTTATTGTTTTTTTTTTTATATGTCACGCATCCTTCGCATATAGCAGATTTTTTAATATATTAAATGTTATTTTATGTTATCTGTATATATAATCCGTAAAAATATGGTAGCCTTAATGTAATAAAGTAGCCAGTTTTCGTAGAAAAACTACATACATTAGCTATAAAGCTATATAACATAAATTACGAGCAAAGGTTTGTGTCTGTAAGTAATATAAGACTCCTTTAAGGAAATGCGCAACTCGTGTATGTCAAGACAATACCTTCCAAATTGTATATGGTTTTATTAATACATTAAACGATATACTCCTACAAGTATATACTTCCTTATATAGGATGTATACCTAAACAATGGTTCCGTAAAAAACGTATAGGGTGTTCCCCATATACATATATTGTACATATAAGTACAACTTTAAGTAATGTGTCTAGACGTTTACGATAATTAGAGGTTCTAATCCCATTAGAGCAATTTGTTAATTTAAATTTCATTTTATAAAACGTATAATTATAACGTAATAAATATTTATTCCCTTTCCCTAAAAAGAAGGCAGACAACAAAGAATTAAAAAAATATGTTGTGTTTTAGTACCGTGTAAATAACTATATGCACAAACACAAACAGATATATATATATATATATATATATATATATATATATATATATATATATATATATATATATATATATATATATATATATATATATATATATATATATATATATATATATATATATATATATATATATATATATATATATGTGTCTATCATTACTATACATTTTATTTTAAATGGGAATCGAAGCCATAACCGTAGCGTTTAAAATCAAGAGATGCACCGCGCCGTCACCATGTCCCTAATCCCAAAAATTTTATACGTCTACTTCAACTCCAGTTATTCGAACCAAAACACTTTATAATATATTATATTTATGACATTACATACAATATATTCATTTCTAGGGTTAGGTTCTTGTCGGACCTCCATCTTTCTAACAAAGGCTGTTTGAATTTATTATTTCTATATCCGACCGCGTTCTGTTTAGTTGTGCGAAACACCCTATACAACTCTACATGGTTTCCTTTTAATGGAAAGATGCATTTTTTATGCTTTTTGGGTAAATATTTATGAACTCATATATTGTTCCCTGCTCTTACTAAAAATATTTTTTACCAAATACAAGTATTGTAGGTTGGTACAGTATTTAGTTTATATGTCGAGTGACGTATCCCTTGCAAATAACAACGTAGAGATAATCTAGAGATAAAGTGAGCACGAGTCGCAGAGTGCTTAGTCTCTCTGCTTATTAAAAAAACATCTACATCACTTAACACATGAAAATCTTTATTGTCTCTACAAAAAGAATTAAAAAGTAGCTCAACCTTAATACCATCAAGTTTGACGTTACAATCTGTTTTAAATAAAAACATCTCATAATCCACAAACTTCAATACACCTAAGTATAACAATCCGGTCCCCTTATATAATTAGTATAAACAAGTGTCATAGAAAGTCGACGCACCTGCCTCGCGTCCTTCGAGAATACTTGCAAAGTATGAAAATATTACTTTGAATGTGTAGAAAAAGTTCGTAAATTTTGTGTATAAAAAATATTTAGCCTCACGCTGTATCCCGCATATAGCAGTGTAGACAGAGATAATCTAGTGTTAAGACACTCTGTTCCCGACTTTCCGTCTAATTTTGAGATATTGCGTTGAGTGACGTAACTCAACGCCGTGCTTTGTCTTGTTGCCATAGCGAAAAATGAAATAATTAATTCTCCCCGAGTGGAAAATGAGCCCACAACCTTCGAGTCACTACGCCGCTGTGCTACAACGTCCACTTATAGATACTTAAAAAAACATACGTATATATATTTTTTTCTTCATGAATCGAGTATGTTATGCTCTAGATACTCAACAGATTTAGCCTGGAATTGGGGCGACATGTAGAGAAAGTAGTGTCTATACCCTATTTTTTTTAGAACTATCAATGTGTATGATTGTAATTGATTTAATACTTACTCTGGAAAATATATATATAAAATAAAATCATATTATCGTGAAATCCTCATAGTGTTATCTAACCGTGATAACAACTGTTTGAATAGGTTATGTATTGAGAATGTATATATAAAGAAAATAAACTATAAATGCGAAAAAATTAAAAAAATATAACAAAATGAATCTTCAAAATTAAAAGTAAAAAGAGAATTAAACTTTGTTTTTTCTTTAATAGATTCGTTTAAAACTTTGCGCAAAATGTGATTGAAAAAACAAGCGAAGCCACGGGCGGAAATATTTGCAATGAAACACTATATATTACTTTTAAGAAAATTATAATCTCAAATTGAATGTAGAGAACGGCGTGGAGTGTCTTTACACTAGGTGACTGCGTCTGTGGTGGTGTGGTGAATGTGGTGTTTTGGTGTTGATTAATCAGGTTTTCTTTGGGTTTCAAATATCTTCAGCATGTAGTATGGTAGAAAATGAATTTATTAAGAAAAAAAAGTCAAAAATTGTAGAGTATGCTCTTGCAAGGTCTCAAGCGCTCTATTTTATACTTGATTATCACTTCGCTCTTATTGGTCGTATCGTGATGTAATATAGCCTATAGCCTTCCTCGATTACGGACTATCTGACACAAAACGTTTCAATCGGAACCAGTTGTTCCAGAGATTAGCGCGTGCAACTAAACAAACACTTTAGCTGTATAATATTACAATTATAGACTATAGATATTTTAATTTGACCTCAACCGCTATAATAACCATTAAGTTAATGTTAAATTAAAAAAGTACTTATCTTTTACAACTATTATTCAAAAGCTCATTTTGTTAATGAATGAATAAATATTGTTATTAAACTTTGAAACAATGAATACTTGAATGTGAAACAAAAGCTTTCTATTTAAATAACAGCAATTCTACTAGGATTATAAGAATACTATTTAATACAAAAACTGTAGATAAGTACGAAATTTGTATTTATTTTTATTTATAGCAAAATTTTGCGATTAATTCAGAGAGCTTATTTATATTTTAAATATTTTTTTAATGAATTCATCAGCAGATCTCACAGCGTCTGACTATAACCGCGATAGTTGCAGGTTCGATTCTTCTTTACAGGATTTTTTTTCATTTTCCAATCCTAAAATGACGCGGCGCGTTAAAATCTACCACTGTGTATTAACTCAATGTGTCAAAATGAAGTGAAGAGTGGAGTGTTATGACACTAGATGACAAATACTGAAAAATTAACATCAAAATGGCAGTCAACATAAGGTTTTGAACACTTTTTAATAGTCCGTGGTCAAGAGTGGACTATCAGTGACCACGGATTATATAATATACGCGATTAATCCGGTTAAACTGTTTTATTTAATAAGGCAAGACAAATTGCAAGATTGGCGTATGAATCCATAATATCTCAAATCTCAAAATCCAGCCTAAGATGGTGCACAGTGTGTCTTTAAACGTAGTACTAAATGCTTTGCCCACTGACACATAAAATCTAGCCTCAAAAAATAAATTTCACATGGCCTTTCTCTATATATCTGTGCAACATAATTTATTCTAGATTAAATATTTTCTTGAATCCCAAGTTAGAAACATGACAAAAGGCGACTTGGCGCGAAGAACAACAATACGCTCGCCCGTATCTAATAGCCGCGGGCTTAAATGTGGACGCGAGTATGATCATGCTAACAATAGGATTCTGTAGGTTAAAAGTTGGTTTTTTATATTAATATGTTATGTTATTTAGTGAAAAATGTCTTAGTAAAATTGTTTTAATGGATAGCTTCACGTTGTATCCCGCTGTGGCAGGATAGGCAGAGGGATTCCAGTGTTTAGTCACACACATTGAGTGATAGAACTCAACGCTTTGTTTTATTATTTGCGAGGAAATAAGAACAATTCAATTACTCTATCGGGAATCGAACCTGCAACTGCCGCTCTTGTATTCATATGCTGTACTGTTGCACCACGACCGCTTAGTTAAATGTTTTAGTGCAGTGGTTAACATTAATGGTTTTGGGATTTCGGTTTGACTGCGTTCGCTATATATTATTATAGACAACTTAACGCCGAGCTTTATCTGAAAATTATTTATTCTTCATAATGAGGAATCGAACCCGCGAACAGTGTGACGCTGACCCACTGCGCCACGTTGACCTTTTTTACTTCTAAGTAGGTCAAAAGCACATGAACTGCAGCTTACATTAGAAATTAATAATAAGTTTTTTTGTCTATGACTTTATTTGTGCATTTTAATTTTGTATGTATATAATACTATTTATGATTTACGTATGTTAGTAGTTACACATATATTAAGCCATAAATTCATATTTTTTCGTTAATATATATTATAGTAAAGCTATATTATGATTTAAATTAGTTACTAACAACGAATTTTGTAAAAATTCAGAGTGATATTGCACTATGTTTTCTTCATCTACACCGATCACAATATAAAAATTTATATTAAAAATAAGCTTACATATTTTGTACACAAAAATCACTTTTTTTATCAATAAATCACGTACAGAACCCCGAAACGACAGGACCTTATCACAAAAAAGCTCACCGAATCACACGACGATAAAAAGCTCGCTGAAAGATAGCCAGAGGGGGACGTAAAAATAACTTTTGGACCCTCACACCTGCGCTACATATATTACTGTTGTAACTATTTGAATAAAATGTTTTTGTTTTCGTTCCCTTTTACTTATACTCGTATGTACCTTACATAGGCTTAGGTTAGATAAGAGTGAAGTATTGCTTGGGTTGTGCTTTTGGTACGAATATATTATATATATTTATTAAGCTTCACGCTGTATCCCGCACATAGCAGGGTAGGCAGAGGGAACCGTAGGCAGAAGGAACCTAGTGTTAACTAGACACTCCGTTCTCTACTTTCCGCCATTCGATGCATTGCGTGTTGAGTAGTGGAACTCAACGCCGTGCTTTGCTTTGTTGCTAGAGCGAATGAAAACTATTCATTCTCCCCGAGTGGGAATCGAACCCACAAACTATCGCGATTACAGGCAGACTGTTCCCCAGCGCCATGACGGTACTAATATAATATAATATATTTTATTACTGTTAAATATTTGTTCACTACTGTAATGTTCTATTACGTTGTAACGTACACATATATTAAATGAGCAGCTTTCCCCTCTAATCTAAACGCCTACCCACGTTTGTTTAAAAAATATTTTTCTGAAAAAAGCTGTGAAAATACATCTGAATATAACGGAGATGACACGAAACTGTAAACGCGATGGTTGCGGGTTCAGTTCCCACTCGGGGAGGCTGAATATTTTTAATGTATTTCTGATATACGACTCCTTCTGCGTACCCTGCTATGTAATACACAAGTTCGTAAAGTACTTTCTTCATATGCCTAAAGAATTTTGGTAACAGTGTGTACATGCCTTTATTTTACCCTTTTCATTGTAGATTGAGTAATTTGTTCGATACTCGTAAGAAAAAATGCGAGTGTGTGCGTTTTTGTATGTACGATAGTAATTTCATATGCAAGTGTAAAGAAGTAATAAGTAAGCAGTGTACGGATTTTAATTGGAGTAAAAAAATGGTAGAAATTGTACTAAGAATAATGTGTGTGAAATAAATTAGATACGATGAAGAATGGCTTGGCTGGCATGGCTTAGTGGTCAGAGCACTTAGATGGTTTTCATGAGGAGTGGGTTCAAATCCCGCTGCGTTGAAATGTTTATATGTTTTCTTTAAGTTTATTTCTATCTTTAGTGTGAATTTTTAAAAATAATAATTTTTTTTTGAATTTTATTGTATTTTCTAAGAAATCCAGATAAAATCTTAGTAAAGTTAACCAAGCCATTAAGCCAATTTAGGATTACGTAAGATTTTTTACCATTTCAATATACAATAAGTAATATATAGTATGCAAAATAATTTTATATTCAATTCAATATTGATTGTAACTAAGCGGAAATATTCATATTGTCACCATTCCGGAAGTCGATTTCTTAATTTCATTGTTTAATGCAACAATAATGTTCTCAAGTTAATTTCCAAAAACACGGCGTTAGGTTACGTATCGCAACATATCATTAAAATGTAAAAACGGAGTGCACTGATACTCTGCTCTCCCTGTATACCTTTATATATAAGTAACTAGCGGCGGCACGCTTCGTCCACGTGGACTTTAACCGACAACATTTTTTATTGATACTCCACGACTATAAGTCATACTGTAATGCTATATAGCCTATAGTTTCCTCGACATATGGACTATTCAACACAAAAATAAATTTTTAATACGAGCGAGTAGTTCCTGAGATTCACGTGTTCAAACAAACAAACTCTTCAGTGTTGTAGCATATTATTAGTATGTACAGGAAATATGTGATACTATCATTATAACTCGTATTATACTGTCACTAGTGTCTAAATGACACTAACAATTTTCATATGGCAGGTTATTTAAATATATAACAGAACTCATATGAAACATAACGGAAATACCTTCAGCGTATCCAAATAGAACGTTGGTTTGTTTCATATAATATATAATCGAGTTTTGAATGTCAATACAAAGTAATAAATTATTTAAGTATTTAATTTACATATACGAATTTGCGCACGTTGTTGTGCAAGAGTGGGCTCAATTTTTTTTAAATACATATATATGTATGTGTATACATAGCTTCAAGCTTTATCCCTAGCAGTAGCGCAGGGTAGTCAGAGAGAACGGAGCGCCAAACGCTGCGGTCCCTGCATACCAGTCCTCTTTCGCCTCGTCCACTGTCATTCACCTCTTCATATATCGTTCATGATGTTTACGTTACCTTCCCCCAACATCTTCGACACTATGATTCGAAGTCAACAGAGGTCTTCACTTACCTCTCTTTAACATATTTCTTCAATACCCACGTTTTACTGCCAAATAACAGCGTTATATGGCAGTGCATTCTGTACAGCCAACCGTGCAGCTACACTGACATTCTGCCGTCTCAACAATGCAGCTAAGGCACCGTTCATTCTGTTATCAGCAGTAATACGCCTTTCCACATACGTTTCGTATATTCCATCTCTACTTCCCCGGTGTACTTACGTACGTCACTACTTCATTCATTTGTTCTAAAAACAATCCATTTGATAATCAGCGAAAAAAATGTATGATAACGCTACTAACAAAAAACCTTCAAAAGTACGACAATGACGTTTCTTATTAAAAAATATGAGGTTTTATCTACACTTACTAACGTCATGTATGTCGTCAAATTGGAATCGAATCTAGAACAACATTCGAATATTTCCGCATATTTCCACGACAGCCTTATATTATATCAGACTCGTATAAATCTTAGAAGGCACTAGTGTATTTATAACGTATCACAGTCATTTATCAAGTGCGCGTACGTCTGTGTAATGCAACTTGTCAAAGCTCTAGTTAAATTTTATTCCATTTCATATATTTAGATGTTGAAATATAGATATTTGGTGCTGAAACGCGAGTGTTGTGGGTTCGATTCCCGCTTGAGGAAATTAATTAATTTCACAACTTAGTGTCTTGACTCTAACTTTTCTCTGGCTACCATGCAATACTCTGCTATAGAATAAAGCTAAAAAAAATCTCCTAAAAATTTTATAAAACATATGTATAATATAATAATATAATATAACCTAAAATATTAATAAGGTATAGTAATAAGGTCTTAGTAGTAATAAGGTCATAGTAGTGCAGCGGGATAGTGTTTGGACGTACCGCAATCATATGGGTTCAATCCGCAATTGGGTTAATTTCAATTTTCTTCTCTTATAACACAGTGCGGCGTTGAATACCACTACTCAAGAAACAATAGAAAGTCTTGACTAACCTAAGCTAAGATTTTACCCCATTATCAATCATAAATACAAGAATCAATATTAAAAGTATAATTTAAACACAAAATCCTACAAAATGATCCTAACATGCTCTAAGTTTCAACTTATTCTAAGTAAATGTACTGTAAAAAACACAGCAAATACGCATGCGTCATATCCACTACGGAAATTGTCTGGAGATGAGTCTGCCCTGGCCCTTCTATACTGTAGTTATAGAAGTACATTGTAAAGGTTTTATTAGAATTGGGAAGAAATTACTTTGAAATTAATACTTTTTTTAGAGAATAACTTCTTCTTCACTTCAATTCTTAAAATTCTTCACGCGGTATCCCGTAAATAGAGAACTTATGCCTAAAAGACACTCGTTTCTCCATTTTAAGCTCGAATTTGAGCCAATGCACGTAGAGTAGCAGAACTTAACTCCGCTCTTTATCTCTTATTACAATTAAAATATTTATTTACAATGTTATTGCTAAGTTATCAATTTAAAATAAATTTATTGATTTTCGTGTCTTATATACATTTTCTTCACTTTTTCTTGTTACCAGAGTAAATATATATATTTTGGTATGGAAGATTTTTTGGAAACTCATCGTTTTGCATACGTTATTATAGTCCATATCCAGAAGTCGATGGATTTCATTTAAAACATTTGAAAATTAACTAAATGAGCACAATTTTAAATGAAATTGCGTCAAAATATTTGCTTTTACGGCAATCTCCTATCCCATCGTAGTCATTTGTGAAACAATTTCGCCACGTAACAAAAATAAAGCCCAGATGGTAATACAATTTCCAATACGACTGGAGCATCTGTCAATCACGGTCTATTCGTTTTCATATTGTGCCGTTCAATATAGTCCCGTAGAGGCGTATGGCTGTTTTCAATTTTAAACTTTTACCACTGTTGCCTGCAACTATGGGCTAGGTTCACTAGATGTAGAGCTTAATAGATTTATGTCGTTTTGGACTCAAATTACGTCCATGGGAATTGGGAGTAAATTTCGTAGTACTAAATACTAATTAGTATAGGGATGAGAGTGTAGGGAGAGAGCTTTTTATCAAAATATGTAAATCTAATTTATATAATTTTGTAAATTTTTTTTTTCAACTTTGACTTCGTTATCCATACTTTTGTTTAGTTTTAATTCTTGAATTAGAACAAAAATATATTCAAAATTTATCCAATAGATAACTAAGCTACATTTCCAAGCTATACGTTTATATTATAGAAAATCATATATTTTAAGTTACGGTTTACATAGTTTACATTACAATTACAAGATACACAAAATATCTGCACAGTTCTTTCAATTTCCACCGCAATGTTCCTCTGAAGGAAGATTTAAAGTAAAATTTTGCTATTTTAAAAAGAGTACAATGATAAAGCGATGGTTCTATCTAAAGAAAAGATACTTTAAATAATAACATATAATTTTATATAATACTAGTATCATAAGACTGGAGGGTAAGTTTGTTTGAACGTTCTTAACTCAGTAACTACCAGTACGATTTTTAAAATTCTTTTTATAATAGATAGCCCTTATATCAAGGATAACTATAGCCTCTACTTATAATATATGACGTTAAAAGTTTCGGTGTTACTTACTATTCCTGTGGTCAACATTCTTCAAGCACTTAGAACGTCGTAGCCAACAAGCGAGCACGTGGTGGGTATATATATATATATATATATATATATATATATATATATATATATATATATATATATATATATATATTATTTATTGTTATATAAATCTCTCTCCTGAACTTTCCATTTAAGGGTACGGTATTTGTCTCACTCACTATCCCGTACATAGCAGGGTAGACAGTGAGACTCTAGTGTCAATACACTTCTTTCTCCGTCTTCCGCCTGAATATGTCAAATGTATGTAATATTACGTGTTAAGTGGCGGAACTCAACGCCTCGCTTTATCAGAACGTGAAAATGTTAATTCATTTTCCCAAATGTGACTCGAACCTATAACTATAAAGAACGCAGTTAGACCCTTTACCCTTACTATAAGGTACGTCATTATTTAATGATAAATAAAATACATATCAATAATATTTGAGTTGTTTTACATTTAAACGTGCAAATTTGAAGATTCTCAAAATAAAGTAAACTTAAACTACTGTAGCCTAGCGCTGCCATAATAACCAGATTCCAAAGCGATCGTTACATCAAGACGCATACGTGATTCGCCTACAAGGAGCCGGTTTTGGCAACATTTTGCTTTATGAGTTACATACTTCAAGTATAATGTTTCTTAAGTATTAGTTAAAAACTGTACGCAATCATGAATAGGTATGAAATATTAATACAATTGTTTTTTGAAGGGCCGACGTGGCAGCGGCGCAGTGTTTGACTGCGAACGCAACGGTTGGGGGTTCGATTCCCACTCGGGGAGAATTAATTATTTTTGTTTTAGTCGCTTTGGTAACAAGGGAAAGTGCGGCGTTGAGTTTCGAACTTAAGCGGAAATCGAAGACTGACAGACAGACAGACACTGCTATATGCGGAATATAGAGTGAAGTAAAAAAATATTAAATCAAAAACTTCATTCAAAGAGGCACTAACACTATTATAAGTTACTTTCAAATCAATTAATATTAAATTATTAATTAGTATCGGAACGCAGCACTACCGGCTCGGAACGCAGTTGAAAAGTTGAACTTGAACAGAACTTGAAAAATTGTTCTTTTGAAAATATATCGTAATTTATAAATTCATTCATTTGAATAGTCTTTTAGAGAAATACAAAAATTCCTTCAACTGGAATTCGAACCTATGTACCAGCACGTACCAACTGCTTCATAATGCCATTCAATGGGTTCATAAAATCCAAAATCCCATTAAACAAGATCTCTAGACACCATAACGCGCTAGTTCCCAGATATATAATAATAACAGTAATAATGCAGCTATAGTGTTGGTTACGTGATCTGCCTGCTACTGGCCTGGTATGATTTGTTTTATGAAAACTTTCTATGCATTTTATGTGCTTTTATCCCTATATATTTTAAAGTGTTAGCCAAGTGCCAGTACTGGGCTCTTGTATAAAAGCTCTTTCTTATCAACTTTATATTGTATTTTCATACGATGAATCTCCTGAATTTGAGCTGAAATCACAGAGATTTTAGTAAAACCTAACATTGTTCAAAATATATATATATATATATATATATATATATATATATATATATATATATATATATATATATATATATATATATATATATATATATATATATATATATATATATATATATATATATATATATATATGTACTAAATTCAAATTGTCAATTCGATGGTTGTGAGATCCGAATTTATGAATTATTTTCATTTTCCTCGCTCTGGTAACAAGACAAAGTCTTGTAAAAAAAAGTGGAAAGATTGAGAAGGAGAGTAAGTGAGTGAGGGAAAGAAGTTGGGAAGGGAGTGTCTCAACACTGGGTTTCTTCTGTCAACTCAGCTATATACAGCATACAGCGAGAAGCTATTAGTATGAAATAGCTAGTTCTAACGAGAATATTGACTTTACAATACATTTATTTTCTAGGATTTCGTCGTCGTCTATTTATCTTCCCTTATGAAATTTTATAAATTTTCTATCAAAATCCAAATACAGAGTGCCTGCAAAATCATTCAAGCTGTAATAACAAGTGTTTGCTTCAAACAAGCCCCGAACTGTTTACCCTCTATCTTAATAGGCATTAATAGACACCACAAAGCCATTAGGCGTTCACGTCGCCTTCACTTCACTTAGGTGAATATTGGCTAATAGATTCGGAAACTTGGATAGTTTAAATCTGAATTTAGTATTGATTTGAAATTTTAAGTACTATTAGTATAATATTGGCAATTTATAGAACAGCCTCTGACTATAAATGCAACGATTAGTTTATAGTCAGAGGCGTTCCATTCTCACTCGAGGAAGAACTAATTATATTATTATTCTTATTGTCTATTGTCTCTTGTCTCTTGGAAAACAAGGCGCGGCGTTAAGTTCCGCCACTTAACGTATAATATCTCAAAAGACGGAGAGTGGGGAACATAGTGATTTCATACTAAATTCACAGTAGGAGGGTACTCCTATATGCAGAATATAGTGAAACAATATATAATTGTACACACGGTGGTTATAGGTTGGATATTTATATGGGAGAATGAACAGCGGAGAATGGAGAGGCGTCACACAATAAGCTCTCTCTGTTTATGCTTCATTAAAACCTGAATTAGAAAGCAAAATAAATGCAGAAGTAGCTACAAATTATACATTTTTGTTATCTTAATCAAACATCATATTAAGGAGTAAAAGTAATTGCTAACTTTCTGCTAATTATGAAAATAATGTAATAATTTTAGCTTAAAATAGAGAATAAAGCGATTACACAAACCTTACGAAGCTTACACTATGTGCTCCACAAAAATATTCCTTAAATATGTTATATAGAAATATAATTGGTAAACGTAGCTGTTCACGTTTAAATACCGATCTTAAGGGAATCTCGCGTTGAAAATAGTAGGAAACGCATATATGTTGCTCCATTACCTTCTCTTATCTTCCGGTGAAAGTATAAATCGGTTGAGTGGTTCCGGAGATTAGACTGGACAAACGGTAAGACAGACCGACCACATTTCATCCAAATCGGCCCAGCCATTTTGTAGTAGGAAGAGCCAAGAAGGGGTTCAGTGACATATATATATATATATATATATATATATATATATATATATATATATATATATATATATATATATATATATATATATATATATATATATATGGATATCATTTACACTTGTATTCAAGGAAATTGGATTTGTGAATAATACCAACGAGATCTCATTTAACAGGCTTAGCGGAGACATTGTCACAGTACGAAGTGACTAACAAGTGTTGCAACCACGGGTATGGCGCGTGCTCCAAAAAATGTAAGCAATAAATAAAATAACTTTAGACGATATTTTATAAAATAACACACTAACACAAAATGTTCAAATTAAAAAATTGGAAGCATTTATGAACGAAGTAACATGAATGTATCAATATTTTTCTTAATTTTCATACATTACTTCCCACTTAGAAAAAAAAAGGATTTTAGAAATATCATGAGCGCTCTCACCACTTAAGCATGTGTTCTACATATGGATTAAATTTTGATTATCATTTCTACAATAAGCTAAAAAAATCTCTCTGAAAAGCTCTTTGAAAATTGTTATCTGATACTAATTCTTCTTTTAAATTTAAAAAATAGTTACTTCTATAATTATTATTTAACCCTTATACGATATAACCGGAAAGCTTATTGAATTCCCCAATTGGGAATCGAATCCCTATCCAGCTCTTGTCTTGTATCTTCCTCATATCTCTTATAACTTGGACCACTCGTGGCCAAACAAAGGCATTATACAGCGCTGTGAGCCTCTAAATCACAAGCAATCACAGTTGTTTTGTGTAACGTTCGATTCAATCAACCTGTTAATTAGGAATGGTCTTTCCGCTTAGTTTTAAAGCTGCTGCATGGAAAGCTCAGGGCGCGGCGTTGAGTTACACCACTCAATTTCAATGTCTCGTGAAATTGGGCGGAGAGTGGGATACGGAGTATCTTGACACTAGCTTCCAGACGGAACAGGCATAGGTAACTAGGTAGGAAAAATTATTATGAAAATATTCTATCGAGACATAATTATTCTATGTATATTATTTAAATGTACGCTTGGTGGCTATAATATAAAAGCCTAGGCCTAGCCTAGGTTTCTAGTACTTCGTAGTAACTAAGAAAATTATTAAACTCATAAATGCATAAGCGCAGTACACTTTGTCTTAATGATTTTGAACACTTTGTAAACATTTTTAATATAATCCGGTAAGATTGTTGATGGCGTTATTCAATTATTTTGATTACTTGAAATGATTTCTTTTATGAGGTGATATATATAAATACATATATATATATATATATATATATATATATATATATATATATATATATATATATATATATATATATATATATATATATATATATATATATATATATATATATATATATATATATATATATATATATATATATATATATATATATAAATAAATAAATACACAATTAGACACCTTGAACCATACCATTTTAAAACATATAAAAAATTGAACGCAACACTTAGCGCAGGCTTGGACGGCTTCCATGAGGTACGGGTTCAAATCCCGCTGCGTTAAATTCTTACATGTGTTCTTTAAGTACCTTGTCACATATTTATCACTAGCTATTAAACGAACAGTCTAATCTCATAACATTTTACTAAACTGCATACATTACACCTATCGTATAGTAAATATTTATATTTCTATCGATAGCGATCATATAAAGGGTTAAGGATTGTATTAGCGATCCATTCAGTGATATTGCCTCGTAAATATAGAGTACTACTCACGTATTGAGTTGGAGCATATATATCTTGAATTTCTGAGGCTGAATGGGAAACGATGACTATTTGATGTTCTTAGTAAATACCTACATACTAAAATATAATAAAGCATTTTTTAGTACTATATTTAGTGAAAATGTAATATATAAGTGTTTAAATATTAAGCTGTGTATATATAAGTGTTTAAATATTAAGCTGAGAGAAATTTTTACCTATAACCTGTAATAATTAAATTTAACTCCCTTAATAATTATTATATTAATTACTTCATTAAATTCTACTTACACCTACAAATGCAAATAAGCTAAAAAAAAAATAGTTTGCTACATAAAAACATTTTATTTATTGCATATATTTTTACAACATTTGTATGAAATGGTGCATTAAATAGGATTATTTAATAATTATGAATTATAATTTATAATACGCGATATAAATGCCATAAGTTATTGAGGCCGTCGTGACCTTCAACGAGACGGATGGGTTCGATACCCACTCGGGGAGAACGAATAATTTCATTTTCTTCGCTCTGGTAACATGACAAAGCGCGGCGTTGAGTTCCGTCACTCGATACATTATGTGTCCAAAGGTGTAAAGTGGAAAACGGAGAGTCTTTACATTAAGTACTTTCTGAATAACCTGCTACATGCGAGATACAGCGTGAAAATAAAAAGAATTACATAAGTTGACATTTAGGGGCAAAACTCATCAAATTCCAGGCTAATCTGAAAACAACGTGCACTTTCGATGCGAACGACGTCCCGTTACGTTATGCCCTCATGTTTTTTCAGCGACGCGCGCCGCATATTTAACGGTAGATTGATCCATTCGATTTTTTTCTTCAAAAATTATGTTGGTTTATTTTCCAGGACTGAAACGCTTTTTGTGGTAATCTTAGTGCGAGCTTTATTGTAGCGTTATCGTTTTGATTACTAAATAGAAGGCGGGACAAATATTCGTATAAAATATCATAAGCGTTGTGAAAAAATGGAAAAGTATGTAAAATAAAACTGAAGGGTACATTCAAATTATATATATATATATATATATATATATATATATATATATATATATATATATATATATATATATATATATATATATATATATATATATATATATATATATATATATATATATATATATATATATATATATATATATATATATATTATATATAAATATATAAGGACATTTATGGCGATTTCTATACAAATTAATCTACATATTTTTTAGTGTTGTGTTAAGTGATATTGGCTACTGAGCTACAAAATCATAGATTAAATTTGGTAGAAGATGCATTTTATTGAAAAAAATTTTTTAGTAAATGGAAGAAATTAGAACAAAAGCTTCATGTTATATATTGCATATAGCAGTATACAAAGAGAACACCTATTATTTAAACACTATTCCCCACTTTCCACCTAATTCACGACATTAATCTCCCCGAACGAGAATCGAATCTACAACCGTCCCTTTACAGTCGGACGCTGTGCCTCAATGGTAAAAACCTTCTAAAACCTGGTCGGGTACAGATAGAACAAAGCTTTAACCAGTCTTTGATTTGGTTTTGTCAAAAATTTCACCAGTTCAATTGCAAAAGCACGCACCGTTGGCCGAAGTAACAAACTGTAACGGAATGTGGAGGCTTCATTGAATCTGATAGCTATTCCCTATTGGCCTTTTATTTTTGTTTGGGCACCGATTGAGTTGTTCAATGGTACTGTTTAAATAACTTCATTTGTTTTGTGAATTCTCTGTAATTTTGGTATTGCTATTTATTATTTGTATCGGGTTATTTAAGGTTCTTTTTTTTTATTACTTTTACGCTTTTTTGTCAACAAGATAGGCGAAGAAAGTTAGGTGTTGAGACATTTCGTTGTTTACTTTCCGGATATTTTTAACCTAAAGCAATTTGTTTTACCAGAGTGACGGAATGAATAAAATTACTCCAATTGGGAATCAAACCTACAATTACGCGATTACAGTTAATCCTTATGTACCTCGTTTTACACTTGTCAAGAAGCTTTATGGTAGGGATCAAAGTCTTACTTTGAACTTTGTCAAATTGTTCCTCAAGCCTACACCTGGATATCAAGTCTCAGGCTCTGCTCCTAGCTCCTCTATAACAATGGACAAACACAAAGTCCATGGAAGGTTAAAAAATATTTCGCCAATTAAAATGAATACATCTTAAAATTGAATTAGCATCTACACCAACATCCCATCTGCTTTTCATAAAGCATATAATTATCATATATATAATAGCTGTTTATTAAAAGTGAAGTAAAGTAATAAAAACTTATGCAATGAATTTCCAGCATAAAACTTCGTTTAATTAAGACATCTACAGAGACACTGAATCTCTTTATGAATCAACAGTTTGTGAGGAGTTCTTCATCGGCTTCCTACTCAAGTATAAGTTTTAATTAGAGGCTTATTACTATTGAACTGGCTATTGGCATGTCGTTCGAGTTGAGCAATTTGTATAGAAAGTCGTATATTTTCAGCTTCACGCTCTAACACGCATGTAGCACAGTAAGCAGAACAAAGCGTGAAGACACTCCGTTCACCGCTTTCCGTCGAAATTCAGGAGATTGAGTGTTGAGTGGTGAACTTCTTATTTTTTCGTACTAACAATACATATTGTCATCACAGAATACAAGTCATCACATACATCATCAATCACAGAATACAAATTGTCATCACAGACCAAAATCGGTAATTTAGCGGTGCATTTTTTACGGCGTTTGGTTCCGCCACTCAATATGCTGTGTCTAAAATACGGCGGGAAGATCTCCTCTGCGTACACTGCTACAGCGCATTCACGCAGTATATGCGGGATACAACGTGAAGCTTAAAAAAATTGAGATACAAAAATTAATTATAAAACACAAGATATCATATTCCAAATCTTTTGATATATATATATATATATATATATATATATATATATATATATATATATATATATATATATATATATATATATATATATATATATATATATATATATAAAGCTTGGAATATGATATCTTGTGTTTTATAATTAATTTTTGTATCTCAATTTTATAATATATATATATATATATATATATATATATATATATATATATATATATATATATATATATATATATATATATATATAAGTATTGTATATGTATATATAAACAATATGATGGCAAATTTTGAACGGGACGCGATAAATATTATTCGCATACGTCAACCGTCAGAGGGGCAAGACAGAGGATTAATGTAGTTTCAAACAGCGCCCTAATGAAATTAACGGGGTATGGTACGGTGCGATCACCGTCAGCTGTACTACTACATACCTATACTAGCTACTACTATACTTTTTATATGTTTTAAAATGTTAAATGTTATTTCATGACTTAGAATTTAGAAGAAATCACGATAGATGTTGGTTGTATTATCACTAGAGGGAAAAATTATATTCAGCTTTCATTTATTTTCAAGAGTATGTCGTGGCGCAGTGCCTCAGCGCTGTAGCTCTGACTATAAACGCGGCGGTTGTGAGTTTGATTCCCACTTGGGAAGAATTAATCATTTTATTTCGTCGCTCCGGTAACAAGATAAAGCGCGCGCTTAGGTCCGCCACTTAGACAATTAGACACTTAGACAATGTCTCAGAATTAAGAAAGTGAAGTACGGAGTCTCTTGACACTAGGTCCCGTTGTGTAACCTGCTATGTACAAAGCGAGAAAGAGCGTGAAGCTCTTTGTTTATTTAACTTTCACTTTCCAGGCTGGTTTCGGGTAACTATTATTAATAGAGTACTTGTTCGCTAATTGTCTATTGACTGCATTACAAATTTCGTAGATTTATATAGAACTGTAAGTAAAATAAGTTTTGGTCTCTCGTGGCGTTGAGTTCCGCAACGTGAAGAATATAGAAGACAGAGTGTCTTTTTCACAAGTTTGCCCTACCCTGCTACGTGCGGGATACAGCGTGAAGCTATAAAAAAAGTAATATCGTTAAAATCATACTGGCAAAGGTCCATCTTATCTACATATTGGCATAATGCCTTAATAAAACCTGAGTGATTCGACGTATAAGATAATATAGAGCTACGGTCATAAATCGATATTTACATAACATATATGTACGTACTTCTGACAAAACAAGATACGGGACTGGGAATCGAATCTATTACCATCAAATTTATAGTTAAGCAGTACGTCATTGAGTCTCGAAGGTAGTAATATTTTTAGCTTCACTTTGTATCCCGCTTAAAGTGGGATAGAGATGAGCAATCTAGTGTTAAGACACTCCGTTCCCTACTTTCCATCTAATTATCGAGACTTCTACGTCTACCAAAGCGGGGATACGATATTAGCTCACTTCCTTGAGTGAGAATCGAACCCACTGTCGAGTTTGCAATCAGACGCTACCCTACTGCGTCATGATGGCCAAAAATATTTTAAAAAGCCTTTGTAAAATTTATCTAACTGTAAAGCTTCGGAGGAAAAGACACGATAACCTTCTATGTTATATATTGAGACGCAAAAGTCAATGAAACGTAAAGTTTATCCGTTTTCGAAACATTAATAACAATCTGTGCATGCGCTTGGCTTGGCAGATTATATTGTATAGGTATATGAGCTAAGTTGTAGCCTACGAGTTCGCTTGCGTGGACTATATGATCCATAGACTACCGGTCCCGTAGGAACTATACTCAAGGCAATTATATACTAAACTTTCACCCTTCTATGCCCAGTTTTTGGAGCTGTTATCTTTGTCAGTCAGTCATTCGATAGCAGAAGTATTTATATTTATTGATAAAAATTGAATTATATATTTTAATCTCTATGCCTTTTTTTTAAATTTATTTTACTATTTTTTTAAAATACTGGCCATTATAGTTATATTGTGATGTTTGGAGCAACCAGAATCCATGTTTTCTCTTATCACACTGAAGAACCAAAAAAAAATCTTAACAAAAAAAATATTTCCTTAGGCAAAAAATTTAAACCCACAATTGTCATGTAGACAAATTAAAAGTCACAACAGCGCCATAATGGTGTTTAATTCTAATATATTATAAATACAAACTAAATAGAACCTTATAGCAATAGAAATATGGTATATAATAAGTTTGCTGAAAATTAATAAGAAGGGTTACAAGTTACAACCCCTCGGCTGTCAAAAGTGTGGTGAATGTGAAGTAAAGCAAATATGCTATCAGTGGTTACGAAGCATTGACAGTTGGTTGTGTATACAATTTTAAGATTACAAAAGATAGATAATCGCTTATTTGTTGAAGCCAGAGTTACGTAAATTTACTCTGTTTAGTGACGATTTAGTTATATATATGGATCGATTGTTTCTAAAGTGGTGTAAGTCCATTTTTTCATGTTTACTGGTATTAAGTTACAAGGTTGCAACGTATAATGAATTTTTAAATTGTACAAAACATAGGATTTTTTTTAAGAAACTAAATAAACTGTTAATGTATAAATATAATGATCTATATATTAATAAATAAAATTGGAGTGTCTGTTTGTAATATTAAAATAACTTTTATACTACGTGCATATGAATATATATTTGGTACATATAGCAAAATACCATTTTTTTATTTTTTCTCTCTGCCTGTCTGTTTGTGCCAGCTAATATATGAAACGACTGGACCGATTTTGACGGGATTTTCACTGACAGATAGCGGATTTAATAAGTAGTAACATATATACATATTATATGAAAATAAACACGACCGTGTACAGTGTGATTTTATAAATCATGACTTACATGATATCAATTTTTTTTACAAAAATGTACTTACACCACTTTTAAAATTAACACTTAATACAATCTTTTTACTTAATTTTATTAATACATAATTACGTTACTGAACAAAGATATTTCAAGTAGTAAAAGCAAGAGCGACCTCCACATTTACGTTTATATTTTTCAAATATATTTTTTATTGTGGTCCTAGCTTTGATGTACCAACTCCACTAAAACGGTGTAATTAAGCTAAATTATAGCAAATTACATATAATCTTGGTGTTATATAAAGTATATATGTTAATATCGCTTTTGTAGGAACAAATATAATATTACTAGCGACCCGCTCGCTGATACGTCCGCTTGAGCGACTCTATTATTTATTTAACAGTAAATTGAATTTCATTCGTTTATCATAAATTGTAGATTGTGGTTTTTGCACGAAACTGTAACATCATTCATTCTTAAGTAGGATTTCTAATAGTTTTCTCTAAAAGTTTAATAAAATTAAGCTATGATAAGCTCTTTCGTTGCTATGCAACCATAATAAATGTAAACATAACAATTTTCATAAATTCTACTTATAGCGCTGTTTAGTTTAGAAATATTGTAAACAACCCTCCAAAAAATTTACCCCAAACCCCAAACGTCTACGTTAAAAAAAAAAAATTTTAAGTTCTCACCAATTACTGTAATATCCATTAAGCAAGCTTTATATTTAAGCTTCAATATCTTTGATTAACATCTCAAGTAATATACGAAATTTTGTATGTATTAAAATCTTTTAAATTTGTAATTTTGTAATATTGATCTTCGTCAAAAGGATTCTGCACATTGAAAAGTTTCATTCGTAGTTCCCTTTCTGTAACGATTTAATTTTGCTAAGTGAAAGGATAAGCTCGGCTTACAAATTACAAATGTAGCGTTTGGGGAAATTGCGTTTTTTAAAACAAATTTGTGGAGCAGAAAATGTATAAAATGGTACTGGGTTTGAATCTGTCAAATTTAAAATCAGCAAGCGCATCTGAATGAAGCTCTTTTGCTGGACTAATCGCGTACATTTTTCTATGGTTATTATTTTTTTTAAATCAAAAATCAAAGTTGTTATTAGTATTACTTAGGGAGCTAAGCTTTTAAATTATAATTTCTTTTCAAATTTCTCAAACGAACTAAAGATTAAAATAAATAATATATATGAAAAATGCCGTCCCTCCTTCCAGTCTAGACATTTTGGCATCTTGTCTGTCTATCAGTAAATATTGATGTACCATACCATACACTTATGACAGCTGTCGCGACGCAGATATTGCTTAATGATTTTGGGTAAGAAACCCCAAAGCAAAGAATATTACTCTATAAATAATAATTTTATGGAGATTTGATACAAAAAGATTAACAATTACAATTTTAGATTTACAGATTTATATTTTTTTAGCTTTACGCTAAACTAAGTGTATATTAATAGCAATAAAATATCGATTTAGAGAAAACCTGTTTTTTTTTACTTTACTTTAAAAACAAATAGAAATAAGGCACTACGTTCTTTGCTTGTCACCTGTTTTAGAGATATTATGTATATATAACCATTTGAACGCATCAGGATTTGAACCCACGCCTATTGGAAACCGTCCAAGCACTCCATTAAGACCACTAAGCCATGCGCTTTTCATCATCGAAATTCTTAAATACTTTTTACAACTTTAAACTTTGGCAAGACAAAGTGCAGCATTAGATTCCGCTACACAATACGTAACGTCTAATTAACGTAACTAAGTAAGTAACGTCTCATTCAGATTTCGACATTAAATTATGATGCTTCATGCGGATATCTCGAATACAGGTGTACCTATCTCCTCTCTGCCTACTCCACTATGGCATGCGATACTTTGCCTTTATATTTGTTCCAATATACTATTACAGATGAAACCAGAGGACAGTCTAAGTAATAGTGGATTATACTTGATATAATATTTCGCCAGGACCTTCATTACTTCGTCCGATAGAAAGGAATTTTGATATTAAGCCAAGATCGGGATTGTAGTCTAAATAAATTGGACTAACCGTCCTTCTGTCCTTGGATGTAGTACGGCAATTTTCTTAGACATCTCACATTACTATATTGATTATATGAATATGTGTGACGTTTTTTTTTTTCTTTCTTTTGTATAGAGATAAAGATACTAACCCGCAATGTCTCAAAATCGATGAAAAAATGGAGAACAGAGTGTCTTAACTCTCTGTTCACTTTGTCTACCCTTCTATATAAGGGAAATAGCGAGAAGCTATTTTTTTATGATGTGCTATTATGGACCAATCTATATACGATAGTAGTGTATTCGAATCCCACGTGGGGGTATATTTATCGGTAAAATATGTTTGTTCCGAAATTAGAGAAGAAGTGTATCTATGTATTTATTGACACGTCTTCTATATCTCTGGTATGTCCCCATAATTTTATACAGACCGTTCTTGTATTAAAAAAATAATATACCATTTATATTTTTAATATATTTCAATATAAATAATGCTATTAAAAATGATTACGGAAAAAATAATAGATTAATTAAAATAAAATATGTTTATATATAACATACCTATACTCATAATATTTGAAGTATAGATTCTTAAATGAACTGAAGGTAAAATATAAGGGAAGATTACGCTTACCTGGCGGCTGTTGCGGGTTCAATCCTTGCTTGAGAGAATCAACTATTGTAATTTCCACGCTCCGGTAATACGACAAGTATATTTCGAAAAAAATGCGGAAAATAGGCAACTGAGTGTCTCATCACTAAGTTACAATGTGTACAGTGTTACAGTGTTATTTATTTAATATGGTTAGCCAATTCCTTTTTTTGTACTTGATTATTATAGGGTGGAGTATTATAGGGTTGATGCTAACTTAGAATATGTCGTCCTATACAGTATACATTTGACACCCAATTATTTGATATAAGGTAGAAAATGGAGAACGGAATATCTTGTCACTACACTCTCGACTCTCTGCCTACCCCACCTAATATGAGATATAAAAATTAATCAAAAATATTCAATTTACGTATTTGGGATCGTCGTGGCGTAGCGGTCCAGCGTCTAACTAAAAACCGACGGTCGTAGGTTATATTTCCACTTAAGAGAATGAATAATTTTCATTTCTTTCGCTCTGACATAAGACAAAGCGCGGCGTTGAGTTCCGCCACTCAACACGCGACGTCTCGAAAGGTGAAAAGCGGGAAACAGAGTGTATTAACACCTGGTTCCCTCTGCCTACCCTGCTATATGCGGGATACAGCGTGAAACTAAAAAAAAAGTACAAGCTTGCTTGTGTTAGTTCTACACTGTACAGTAAATACAGTAGATTTAAGAGAGTGTAAAGTAACCCGCTGAGACAATGGAAGTCTCGCCCGAGCGGCGCCGTCTATGGTGAATGTAATATATATGTATATGTATGTATATATGTATTTTTGTGTTTATATATGAAGTGTGCTTTTTATATGTTGTTTTTGTTGTTTTTTTTTTTATATATGTTAAATTGTATTGCTATGTTCAAGTTGGTCTTTTCTGGTAAGGTTTTCTTCTAATCCAGAAATGTGTTTAAATCTGATTTAGGATTTTGTCTATTATTTAATTTGGGATATTTTAGGACTTGAGCCCACGGCACATTAAAACAATTAGAAAATAGTACCCAGACGTTATCTCGTAAAGTTTAAGCGAAGGGAAGTTAAAAGATATAACAATTGAGTTATGACGCAGCCTCAATGATCATAAATGGTTGAATTTTTACAAGCGATTGAGGAGCCAATGGCCCGTATACTGACTTTTGGGCATTATTGAGACTTTATAAATGAATACACCCTGTATTCATCGTAGGGGAGAAATGCAGTTATAATTCAGATTCACAATTGAATAGTACGGGGATTTGTGTGTATTGATTTTTGTCCGGATGTTATGAATTTGATAAAGATGAGGTAGGTAACTCTAAAATCTACCTATAAAAGATAGATAACTTACTTAAATTTTTCCACACATATCAAATGTATTTGGTGCTACGATGTGTTCGAGATGGCATCAAAAACTAAATTATGTACTATGTAAACTAAATTGTATGTAAACTAAATTATGTAATTATAGATACTGCGACATGGTTTTTGAAACTTTCTAAGCATTAAGTGAATTCATTTGTTTCTTCTTTTTTTCATCTATATATCTATATATCTACTGTACTTATAGGTTCTGTGTAAATAAAAAAAAAAACATTAAATGTTTATACTACTATAATTGAATTCAGTATCAGTCATTATTCTGTCACATTGCTGTATCAAACAACCCAAAAAACCATAAATAAAATCAGCGTCACGCTTTATCCCTCATTGCACGGCAAGTAGAGAAAAAATTGTGGCAATACTCTCCTTTCTCTGTATACCTGAAATTAACTTATTACATGTAAAGTGACGTAACTCAACGCTGCACTATACTAAAAGTAATGGTACTAAAACTAAAAGTACCTACACATTTTAATATATATTACAGAAGTAATTCTTCAGTATTACTATACAATTAACAGACACTCTAGTAAACAGTCATTTTAATCTAAATTTTTAACTATTTTTCACCGTTACTTGCCGATATTTTACCATAATCATATGTCGCCTTTCTACCATCATACATACAAACATATATACATACATACAAATATACATAACTTAAACAATTCAAAATATTTACAACATGTTGTACAGGAAACCCAATAGGGCGGTCTGTGGGGGAATGTTGTAACGCGAGGTCTAGTCAACAATTTATCAGATGCTAGTTGTCAATCAAGTAGATAAAGCGTAATGAGATTCCTAAACTTTGGAGTTCCTAAAGGAAGGACTGACAGTTTGAATGTTTTGCTATTTATATATATATAGCGTCCGACTGTAAAGGGACGCTTGTAGGTTCGATTCTCGTTCGGGGAGATTAATGTCGTGAATTAGGTGGAAAGTGGGGAATAGTGTCTAAATACTAGGTGTTCTCTTTGTATACTGCTATATGCAATATATAACATGAAGCTTTTGTTGTTATTTCTTCCATTTACTAAACATTTTTTTTTAATAAAATACATCTTCTACCATATTTAATTTATGATTTTGTAGCTCAGTAGCCAATGTCACTTAACACAACACTACAAAATATGTAGATTAATTTGTATAGAAATCGCCATAAATGTCCAAATATTATAATATATATATATATATATATATATATATATATATATATATATATATATATATATATATATATATATATATATATATATATATATATATATATATATATATATATATATATATATATATATATATATATATATATATATATATATATATATATATATATATATATATATATATATATATATATATATATATATATATATATATATGTGTGTGTAATTTACAAATTGGAAGAGTAAACATAAAAATAAAAATTAATTATTAATCAACTTATTTTAGTTTTTGTGCTAATTTTTTTTTTATAGTTCAAAGAGTTTTCATATTTGGAATAACTAAATATACGTTGATAGTGTCGACGATAGTACCGTATAGCTCAATTGGCTCTCTAGCACTTGAACATTAAACAAGCAGCGTGACTTCGAGTCTCAGGGCGTATTTTTTTTTTATATTTTATATTATTTCTTATTTTGTCAATATCACTTTAAGCAATGTTAAAATATTAATAAATAAACAAAGTAAGGTAAGTAAGGTAAGGTATATATATATATATATATATATATATATATATATATATATATATATATATATATATATATATATATATATATATATATATATATATATATATATATATATATATATATATATATATATATATATATGGCCAAATGTCTGTCCGATATTGGTACTGGGCATACGGGTACGCGACCCCGGATCCTCGAGCCACCACTGTCATACTTCTTCCCAATCCATGAAAGTGGTGTCCTTTCCCCCCCCCCTCCCCCTTTCTACTAATCTTTCCCCTCTTATCCTTGGCTTTTCCCACAAAAATGGGTTTTGGAGGTCAGATGGCAATCGCTCCATTAAAAAGCCGCCACCTGCCACTCATATGGAAAGACCAAAAATGTTGCTGGGTACTGCTAGGGCGTCGCCGCTAAACGACGCGCAGGCACATCGCCCTACACCTGTGTTAAATGGGCAAGGGCTACCGTGTCAAGTACGGACACGGCTAAAGAAGATAGTACCCAGAAGGAAACTCCGCTTTGCAACGTGGAATATTGGCTCTCTAACCGGACGATGCAGGGAACTAACAGATGTACTCATGAGGCGTCGGGTCCAGTGTGCTTTCCTTCAGGAAACGCGCTGGAAGGGCAATAAGTCTCGTAACATCGGACAGGGTTACCAGCTCATATACACTGGGTCTCCTTCCGGTAAAACTGGTGTAGCAGTAGTTTTATCTGAAGAGCTACGGAATGGTCTCCTCGAAGTTGACCGACGCAGCGACCGCCTGATGCGGGTGAAGGCACTGATTGAGGGGGCTATCGCCAACTTAATTAGTGCATACGCTCCCAGGCTGGTTGTAACGGGGCCGAAAAGGAGTCATTCTGGGAGCAATATGAAGAGGTTCTACTCGCTATACCATCTACCGAGGTGATCATAGTTGGGGGAGACCTTAACGGTCACGTGGGTAAGGCTGCGGATACGTATGAACGTGTCCACGGTGGTTTTGGTCACGGTCGCCGCAATATAGAGGGCGAAAATATCCTAAGAACCTGTATTGCATCTGATCTGGCCATCGTGAATACGTTCTTCCAAAAGAGTCCGCAGCATCTTATTACGTATGCGAGTGGACTCCACTCAACCCAAATAGATTATCTATTGACCAGGCGGTGTCATGTTGGCAAGGTAACTAACTGTAAAGTCATTCCTGGTGAAAGCCTCACGGCTCAACATCGTCTTCTTGTCATGGATTATGTCGTTACCCCGATAAAGAAATTAGCCGAGACGCGTAAGTCTAAGATCAAGTGGTGGTTGCTGCATGCAGACCGACTTTCTGGTAGAGGTTAACAGTCAAAATTTATCAACTAACACCGAAACTGCTCAGGATGCTTGGGATCGAGCTCAGTCAGCAATCATTACGGCTGGTAAACATGTTCTTGGCGTTTCTAAGGGAGGACGTATTATGGACAGGGAGACATGGTGGTGGAATGACAAGGTACAAGAGGTGATTCATGATAAGAAGACTGCATTTAAGGAGTGGCAGCGTTCCAACTCTCCTGAAGACAGGCTGGAGTACATAGCAGCAAAACGTGCCAGCAAAAGAGCTGTAGCCAGAGCCCGCAGTGAAAGTTTATTACCTCTATATGATAAACTTGAAACTGTGGAGGGGCAGAAGCTCATCTACAAATTGGCACGTGCTCGGGATAAAGTGACGCAAGATATCACAAAATGTCTTTGCGTCAGAGATTCCCAGGGCAAGCTGCTTTGTAGTCATGCTTCTGTGAAGGAGAGGTGGAAAAGTTACTTCTTGGAGCTGCTGAATACTCAGCACCCGGGTAGTATTCCGTCTGAACCACCTCCTAACCTGGGATTTATTGCTCCAATAACCCTTGATGAAACTCGGAATTGTCTTCGACGCATGAAGAACGGCAAGGCGGTGGGACCTGACGATATTCCGATCGAAGCGTGGAAATCATTGGGCTCTCGTGGTGTGCTCATGCTTACTGATCTTTTTAACCGCATTTTGAACACTGGGACGATGCCACATCAATGGCGGCACAGTTTTATTACCCCTATTTACAAAGGAAGGGGCAGTGTTCAAGATTGCGGTAGTTATAGGGGCATTAAGATTATGAGTCACACCATGAAGCTCTTCGAGCGCGTGATCGCCCTCAGGCTCCGCCGAGAGTGTACTGTCTCTGAGTGTCAATATGGATTTCAGCCAGGATCAGGCACTACGGACGCCATTTTTGCCCTCAGAATTTTGATGGAGGCATACAGGGAAAAGAGGAGAGCTCTGCATGTGGCATTCTTAGAAGAAGCAGAAGGCCTTTGACTGTGTGCCACGTCAGTGTATCTGGTGGGCACTGCGATCCAAAGGGATCCCTGAATCCTATGTTGCTATTATCAGAGACATGTACAACAACTCTGTTTCTACAGTTAGGACCGCTGTTGGCGATACCAAACCCTTCCCAATTACAGTAGGGGTT
Organism: Dione juno; assembly: GCA_037127375.1. Classification (NCBI taxonomy): domain Eukaryota; kingdom Metazoa; phylum Arthropoda; class Insecta; order Lepidoptera; family Nymphalidae; genus Dione; species Dione juno. The sequence continues at coordinate 1,647,147 of JAXRJS010000066.1, forward strand.
CACCAAGGCTCAGCTCTTAGTCCACTTTTGTTTAATGGAGTGCTAGATACTGTCACGGCTCACATCCAGGACCAGCCTCCATGGCTGATGATGTATGCCGATGACATAGTACTCATTGACGAGAACCGACTGATGCTGGAGCGTAAAGTGAATGCCTGGAAGGGTGCGCTTGAGAACGGTGGTCTTAAACTGAATGTGTCAAAGACCGAGTACATGGCTTGCGGGAACCCAGACTCGAGCACCATCCACATCGGGCCTGAGCCAGCCGTTAAGTCGGAGAAGTTCAGGTACCTTGGATCCATTATGCACGAGTCCGGAGGCATCGACTACGATGTCCACGCCCGGGTTAGCGCTGCTTGGGGCAAATGGCGGGAGGTCACTGGTGTGGTCTGCGATCGCAGAATACCGCCCAAACTCAAGGGGCTGATATACAAGAGCATGATCCGACCAGTTCTTTTATACGGCAGCGAATGTTGGCCAGCATTATCTCGGCACACTCAGGAGCTTCACGTAACGGAGATGAAGATGCTGAGGTGGATGTGTGGCGTTACTCGGGCTGACCGCATACGCAACACATTCATTCGAGGTAGTCTTGGGGTCCGTGGACGTAGCGGATAAGCTCCAAGAGCGTCGTCTGAGATGGTATGGCCACGTTTTGCGCCGGCCTAAGAACTACGTCGGAAGAAAATGCCTTGATATGTCTGTCCCTGGAGTAAGACCCCCGGACGCCCAAGGAAGCGACATGAGAGCCAATGGACTAACCACTGAGGATGCTCAAGGACCGTGCAAAGTGGAGTAGACTAAGTAGGAAAGCAGGACCCTGGCAATAGGCCGGGATAATGCAAAGTGGAAGAAGAAGATAATATATATATATATATATATATATATATATATATATATATATATATATATATTATATATATATATATATCTTATATATATATATATATATATATATATATATATATATATATATATATATATATATATTTTTTTTTTTTTTAGACGGTTTGAGCTCCCATATGTTACAATTTCTACACGTTTTGAAGTACTCGGTACAAGAATGCTACATCTCTATATAAAAGTTATCACCGAAATGTATACTTATTGTTACTGAAATCTTTACTTCTCCTCAAAGATTATAGAAAATATCTTAAAAATCTTAATATTATAAAATATATCAAGTTCTTTTTTGGTTAATATAATATATTAGCATTCTATACCTAACCTGCTTAGTTTGTGGTGATTATATTTTAACTAGCATAGCATAATGCCGCGTTAAAAAAAAACCTTTTACTTTATTTTCAAGATTAATAAGTATGTAAATATTCTTCTTCTTCGTTGGTTCACTCTTGACAGAGTGGTCATAGTCATCGTTTAAGCTTGCGATACACTTTACGATCCGTCGGCATTCATCACGGATGGGTGCCTGTCTGGTACAGTCTATCAATGGCAGCCCACACCTGGTCAGTCCATTTTAAGGCGCATTAATCGCGTGTCCTTCGATTGCATGCCTATCAGGCGATGCATGTAAGCATCTCGCTACCGAGAAATATATCCGAAGAAGGAAAGAATGCGGGCTTGGATGATGAGATATTCTTCATTCTTCACCAGCGCCACATCTCGAGAGCGTTTATCTTATTCTTCTCACTTTTGCCACGTCTAAAGTATCCATGTCTTGCAAGCATAATCAAAATCGAGTTTTAGTGGCTTTGGTGATTTATCTCCAGGTTTTCTTCAGTTTGTTCATGAAACCTCACAGCCTCCACTGTTTGAAAGCGCTCTAGAACTCCGAGGTGGACATGCGATTGTACGACATTGCAATTCACAATTATTGGAATTTCTGGTGAATGGTTATATTCACGGTCGACAATCATAACTTTAGTCTTACCGCTGCTAATTTTGATGCTAAAATAAAGACTTGTTCCATTATTTGTAGGAGTTTTTCCATATATGTTATGCTGATCAATAATAAAGTGATATTGTCAGCATATCGCATATTTGTATGATATAAATCACAACATATTATATTATATTATATTATATACATTATATACATAGTATATTATACAAATGATATACAAAGATCAAATCCTATCCTACATATATTGTATATGTGAAAGTTTGTGCGGATGGATGCTTGTTCTGGTCTCACGTAAAAACTACCGAACGGATTTAAATGAAATGTTCCAATAACATAGTTTATATATCACAATAACATATACATACATCATGGGCTACAATTTATGATAAACTAATGCAAGTCACTTAACTAATATATAAATAATAGTGTAGTTCAAGGGCCGCTAGTTAAAAAATAAATATGTACAACGTTATATTACAGACAGTCGCTTATAACGCTAATAGGTCCAAGTTGAAGCAAATTAGTTTCGTTAGAGTTGCCAGAACCGCACGTCGGCGTTAGATTAGACATCTGTCAGTTGGAAAAATCAATATCGTTTACTATTCTAACGCCAATGGACTACAAACCACACTCAGAGATATCAATAAGCGTTTAATTATCGTTATATTGGTGCTAATTGTGGTATTAGAGTGCAAAATTGTGAACAAGGCAATTTTTAAAAATATATTTTTTAAATTATTATTAAGTTTCAATTTGACAAATTGGGTAACATAGCGGAACTCAACGCCGAAATTTGTCTCTTAATACCAGAAACGGCTTTATCGAAGTTATCAAGCTTTTGGGATTTCAACTCATATCTTGACAGAATCAGAAGTCAACAAAAAGTCAACAAGCTTTTTCTTGCAAGAGAGCTTATTCCTAAGACACTACTCTCCACTATCGGGTCAATTTTCTACAATTTTCATGTGAAAATAAAAATAATTTTCATATAAATCATTCTCGCAAATGAAAATCGGACCTACAACTGTCGCGTTTACAATAAAATCCAGTACTACGGCAACCTAAACAAGCTTGTTAATGTAAGCAAGTACCTATACAGTTATAAAACATTATTTATTTATAAAGCACTCATATCACTTAACCTAATTTCTACCGCCTAATACCCACCCCCACTGTGCCCATAGCCAATGTCATTAGTTTTAATATCTAAATGTATAACTTAAAAGATACTGGTACAACTTTTTCAATGTGTTCGAGATGCAATTTGCTGCTTTTTTTGTATGAAGCTACAGTGCTTTTATAATAAAAAATAAAATAAAAAATATTTCATAATGTCAATTGGTTATGGCTAGACTAAATATTATATGCCTCAATCTAGATGGTCAAAGTAAAATCATTTCACAAATTAATTAATTCCCCTAATATGTATTGAACCCAATACTATAGAATTTTCAGCTAGAAACTGTCCCACACGCCACGATGACATAAAAAATTGTATGTACACAATCGATAATAGTAGCTACACGCTGTATCCCGCACATGGCAGGGTAGACAGAGGGAACCGTAGGAGCCCAGTGTTAAGACACTCCGGTCCTCCCTTTCCGCCTTTTTGAAGCGTTGCGTGTTGAGCGTGTTGGCGGAACTCAACGCCGCACTTTGCCTTGTTACTAGAGCGAACAAAATGAAAAAAAATCACTCTCTCCGAGTGAGTTGATGTACCTATTATATATATATATATATATTATATATATATATATATATATATATATATATATATATATATATATATATATATATATATAATATATATATATATATATATATATATATATATATATATATATATATATATATATATATATATATATATATATATATATATGCATATATATTAGACGATTAAAGTTTTCAAAAGTCCCTTCGTCAAAGTCGTATTGGGATAAATAAAAAAACTTTCCGCCCCCGGCAAAGTGAGTAACGCGAGGAAATTCGAACTGATCTGATTCGCCCCAGTTTCCTGACGGATTTGCGATAGGATGTTTCCGCGTTGTGTGTTAATGTTGTGTTTTGTTTTTTATTAGATTGACCAGGGGAAAGATATGACTTGTGGGTTTATGGGTTTTGACGCTATTACAGCGCATGACAACGTATGACTGTTGAAGCGACGATGATAGTTCGATTCCTGTTGATGTTATTTACAATGGGGATGTTAGACATTTTTCCCATGCTCTATGCTCAGGGATTGATTCTAGTAGTTTACATGTTCCAATAACAATGTACATAACGTGAAATTTTATTTTTTTATGCAGAATTAATAACTTGTCTTTGTTTTTTTTTTCTGATTGTCTTAACACTAGTTTTCTTCTGCCTAAAGTCCCCTGCCTACCCTGCTATGTGTGTGGGCAATAAAACTAAGATACAAAAGATACTATAATATAACGACATTTGATGATGAAATTGCTCTTTTAATACCAGGATACTTCTTATTCCCTCCATTAAAATTCTAGACAGCATATTGAATAGCGGAACTCAACGCTGCATTTTATCTTATCTTAGCTTGAAATGGTAATATATTACCTCAAGTGAGTATTGAACTTATAACCTTGTTAACATGCAGATATTGTTTCACTCCGCCATGATGGTCTATAGCATATTATAGGTATATTTTATATTCTTTTAGTCTTTTTTTCCAAACAACATAGATTTTCTAAATCTGCAAAACAAAGTCCACATGACACTGCCATTGTATGGATACAACCAAACAAAATGTTACCGTTCCGCATGCAACAAAAAAAATAAAGTGAACGCATTTAAAACAGAATATTTATTTGAAAATATATGCTTCGTGATCCGAATACAGTTCTATCGAGTGTGGCTAGAGACGGCTGACGGCCTGTGAAAATACTAATATTAGGAACTTCAGTTTAAAATACGTTTAGTTTAAAATATATGAAATACAGTTAAATAGTGGGAGGAGGGGAAGTTTGACCTTCCAGACAGTGTTGACGATACTGGTAGAAGGTCATGTAAAAATGAGGACCCCCCGGTATGCAGTAGCCACGGCCTACTGTAAAGTGTTCGAAACGTCGGGTTTCCAAAAAAATGAAAATATATGCGATTAATCCGTTTAAACTGTTTTATTTAATATGACCATAAGTTTTTTTTTTATAATATCTAAAGACCTTTACGATGATATAACCTTTTTCACCTTTCTGTCATTAACCTTTGTATTTGTGTATAGTTTCTTGACATTTAAATGACTTCCTTATATATACATATATATATATATATATATATATATATATATATATATATATATATATATATATATATATATATATATATATATATATATATATATATATATATATATATATATATATATATATATATATATATATATATATATATCGACATCATAATATTTTCGTTTAGTTTCGGCCATTTCTTATTCACATTTTTCCTCTTATATATGTGAGTTATACATAGAGCTAGCATAGTGTTAAAACGCATCAATTTCCGCTTTCCGTCGAAATATAAAACGTATAAACGTAAAACGTATTGTGTATAGAGTTGCTAAACTCGACGCCATGCTTTGTTTGACTAGAGAAGCTAAGCTGAAAATAATTATCCTCTTGAATCGGAAATTGAACCTGCAATCATCGTTTCAACAATATTACGCTACCCATTGAACTGCAAAAATATTAAAAAAAAAAACATTTTTGAAATATTTTACTCAAGTCCATATATTACGTAATGTAAGTGATGTTTACGCGTGGCGTAGCTACGATGTGGAGCTACTTTGATTCCTGACTGGTGCACAAATTGCGCAACTCACTTTTTTTTTATATTTTTTTTTTATTTTCCTTGCCTAATTATGGAATAACACATTGGCCACAAACTAGTAATATTTTGACAACTATAATAAAATAATACAAAAATCGTGTCTGTACAGTGAATACTTTTACGAAAAAGGGATATAGATGTTGAAACACTAACAGAACATAAATCTATGACTTTTTTAAATGTTCGTCTGTCTGTCTGCTTGTACACATATATCTTCAGATCTGCTGAACGAATTTGAATGAATCTTTATGAATGAATCAGAGTCTAGGCTATAATAGATTTTAAAACTTAGCATACCTGATGCAGAACCACTGTAAACTAGCAGATTTATAAGAGATATTGAAATGTTGCTGTAACAAAAATAAATGAACGTGATAAGCACTCTCCAAAGACAAAATTCAAGTCTCTGGAACACCTGATATGAATCTATACTATAAGAAACCAGAAAATGGCTCTATAGTAATAATTATTGAGCGTAATGAGCAGTTTTCAAGGTTATGTAAAAATCGAACACTAGATATATCAGTCCGTAGGGTGGCAAGGATCATCAAGTCCGTGCCAACGATGCTGTAACCGCTTGGCATGGCTTGACTGGTGGCCGAGCTCAATAAAATACTGAGTCGCTGAGATCTGGTTAACGGCAATTTCACCAAAAATATTTATACGGTTGAATTTAATTAGTAAATATAAAGCTCCGAGATAAGAAAGCCGATTGCAAAGCTGACCCACTGATCAAAGGGTAGTGCCGCTCCCGGGGGATGTCAGAATTAATTTGAAACTTTTATTTGGAATTACTTGGTACCGCAAAACTTTGTTATTTCGCTATTTGAACATTTAACGTCTATGAGGAGATGGTATAACATCAAAGAAATCAATTGCGTGGTTAATTTTTATAGCTTGAGAGTTATTTTTGAGGTCCATACGCGACGGTTGGGGGTTCGATTCTTGCTATGAATAAATAAATCAATTATTATATTTATTTTGCTCTAGTAACAAGACAACATGCGGCGTTAAGTTGTGGCAAAAAATATGCGATATTTCAAACTCGGCCTGGAAATAAATAAGAACGGAATATCTTAATATTAGGTAGACTTTGCTATGTGTTATAAAGAGTGAAGCTGAAATAGACTCCCGAGCACATCTAATAGGTAAATAGACTCAGACCGTCTGTCAATGCGTGTTTAAGATTTCTCGTTTTCTCCCGCATATAGAAGGGTAGATAGAGCTCTAGTGACAAGACTCTCCCAGACTCTCAAGACTTACCCAGTTTTCTGGTCACCAGTTCTTGTCTTTTTACCAGAGCGAAGAAATTATTTGTTCATCTGTACGGGAATCAAACCTACAACTATGGATGATTTTTAAATATGCACATTTAAAAGGGTATTTGAAAAATTCATGATTTTAAAAGCAGAGATCAGAAGCGTGACATTATTCCCACGGTAGAGAATATTAGAGTGAAACATTACCGCTTTATTAATTTTTTAATATTATGCAAATTGTGCAAAACGACGCCGCCTCCCTCTGTCGTTCCTACTTAATTTGTGTTATATAAGACATAAAACACCTGTATATATAAGAAAATATAACTTGTTTAAAGAAAAAATAAACAACCCTTGTAAGATCACCTTTGTTGTCCGTATATATATTGTGAAGAAGTATGGAAGAGGTGATTGTGCGCTGTTGAACTCGAATGTGAATGGAGAGTGGAGAAACGAGAGGCGACTATGTTCTCTCTACTTACATTGCTATATGGCCCTTATAACGTACAGGAATATGAAAATTAATATCGATAGCAGTATCTGAATTCACGTTCTTGGACACGGTCCAAGCATTTTACCAATTAAATTATATTTGTACATTTTGTAGAGTAGGTAAATATTTTGCCAGCATCAACTTGATGCTGAAATTTTGTCGTAGCTCAATTTGATATACAAATAACACGTCAATATTTTTTTGTTGTAGCCACCATATTGTTCTATATCGGAAAATGGATTTAAATTTCGTAATTATAACAAAAATCTAACGATTTACAAACACAAGTGGCTTAACTAAGCAAAATTTCATTCATATTAAATATCCAATAGAATATAACGTAATTTTATTTCAAAGTCGCATAATCAATAATTTTATACAGAATATCCTTAGCGAAGCCGTCGTCGTCAAGTGATCCCAACGGGCGTAGGAACTTTAAGACCCTGTTTAACGACAAGTTAATATATATATATATATATATATATATATATATATATATATATATATATATATATATATATATATATATATATATATATATATATATATATATATATATATATATATATATATATATATATATATATATATATATATATATATATATATATATATATATATATATATATATATATATATATATATACACATATTTTTGGTATGTAATATAATACGAAATCGTTACGATACAGATATTATTTGATATGTTATAATAGATATACAAGGGCTTTAAATCCAGTATGGACTTTTTTGTTTAATTTTATTAGATAAAACATTTTTTAACTCTATGTATCCATGTACATATTTTTTGTACTTATTTTTTTAGCTCTATGTATCCATGTACATTTAAGTATGTGTCATATGTCATTTAAGTATCTATTTGTAATTATATGAAGGTGTATGTTATACTATTAGATACTACTAAATATTATATACTATGTTGTAATAATATATAATAAACAAATAAATATTATGAATATAAACGCTGAATTGTTTGTCCGTACGCGATAATCTCAAGAACTAGTTGTTCAAACTGATTTTTTTTTTGTATTGGACAGTCCATTTATCTAGGAAAATGATGTCAATTATTTCACTTTACCTGAGGTCAAAAAAGCCTCGGTCACTTAGAATGTGTCATATGTCATACATAACTTTTAGTTATATACATTATTGGCATAATGTATATAACTGAAATACTAAACTGAAAACTGAAAATGAATCCATATTCTAACTTAAATAGCAAAGAAAACTAATATTAAAAAATATAAAGATAAAGTAAGGAATCGTATTTGTGTGTTATATTTTTTTTTAAAAAATACCATTACCTAGTATTCGAACTCGTAGCCCACGAAATTGGATTCACCATAACATTACAAACCCTTTACAAACAAACACAACAGACCCTTTGTCTAGCCTCCCCAAAGAATTAAACAATTTAGTACGAAAAGAACGGCAAAAGCTAAAATTACTATGGAGCTTTATATAAAAAACCATTGTCTCCATCCCATGAGGAAGCAATTCAAAGGCATTTTCAAATGGGTAACTAAAATCGGATGATGTGCCACCCACCATAGAACAATGGCGTTTTAATGAAAAGTCTGCGAATAAGAGTGTACGAGGAATATATCTATTTTTTGCTTGAATCATTGAAAAAAAAAAAAAAAAAGATATATATATATATATATATATATATATATATATATAATATATATATATATATATATATATATATATATATATATTGATTATACAAATATTTAAGGTGACATTTTCGAGTGTTTATTTGTAATTGTATGAAAGTGTGGGTTCGATTTCCGCCTAGAAAAGTATTTATTGTTTATCCTTGATCTAGGGCGGACAGAAACGAAGGGCGGCGCTTACTTCCACCCACTCTACACTTATAAAATTCCACAAGCATCGAACAGTACTTTTGTATAGTTCCTGATATCAGTTACACAATGCATACGTAATTGAATCTTAAAATTAAAGTCATTATTGTATATTGACTACAAAACATACAAAAATACAAACTTTTACATTGGCAATACGGATAGGTACTATATGATTCTTAAATAAATTCAGATATTACAAGTCTAGCTTTCCATTAAAAATCATTACCATTTGTCCCACGAGGCATTCACGGTTGGGCAACCAGAATTGAATGTCGAACCACCGTAGGACAATGCGACCATAATGAAACGCCCGTGAACAAAAACGTATAAGAAGCATTGAAGGGCATTTTCAATTTGGTCCCGTTATAGGATGAGACTCATAAATAAAAGTTTTAGAAACGTTTCCTGCGGTAGCTTTCGTTTTGATTCCGCAATTCCTTCGGTTCTGTATTTCCGATATTTTTCATTTCCATTTTTATTTTTTATTTGTATCTGGACGCGGTTTGTGCCTGGATTTTAAAAAAAAAATTGTCACGTAGAGTTGCCAGTAAGAGTGTTTTTTTTTTATGTTATGTTATATATAGTTTACAGGCAGAGTGATGATTCACTTGGTTTCTTTACTAAGATAGCTCTTAGATAATTTAGATAATTGAAAATTTTCTGTTATTTTTTGTGTATGCTTTATCTCACTAAACTAATATTCAAGTACCATTTTTTAAGCTGTATGTTTTATCTCGAAGACTCAATTTTCCATTTTGCACCGCAATGTAAGATTTTTAAATTTCTTCATGAGTTGCGAAATCAAGCCCAGTAGAGATCAAACTCACAACCATGATAGTGAAACACTGTACCACTGTGCAATGACGACATCAATAAAAATTCAAATCCAAATATTAACACAATTTCTTTTATTTTACAGGTAAGCTCTACAAGATATATCTGCTACGATATTGAAATTATCGTATAACTTCATTCAAAATAAGGTAAGTTACTCAGCTACTTCCGAACTAAATGATATTTAAACACTGCTCTTGCACTTAAGCATATAGTAAGTACCTCATTATAATTAAAATATTAATAATTATCAAAAATTTTGTGTGAGATGAGATATTTCGGTAATCCTTTACATACTAACTAATGATTTGACTCTATTAAAGGACTTACGTAAATAAAACCTGTCGTGTAATTTATTACTTACTATATTTGCAAGAAAAGAAGCACATGAAATCTAAAAATCTTTAAAAGATTAATGTAATGGTAAATTATTAATTTAATTTCGTGAAATTTCCAGAACTAATATTAATAACTAAGTATATATAGTAAGAAAAATGCTATCTACTGCTGTTAAATATAATTTAAAATATTCTTGAAAGCGCCATCTAGCGACAAATAGTTACACCTACACTGTTCTTCTATAGCCAGAAGCTTCTATGTGTTATACCTAGATGGCGGCAAAGTAGACCACCATTTATATACGGGTAGACATTTTTTTTATTTATAAAATTCTGATAAGAATGTACAGATTAGATATAGATGGCGTAAAAATCAAAACTACATGATATTTTAAATCTCATTTTGAATGACTCGTTATATCTTATTGTAAAAAAATGGTCTGCACTTTTCACTAGCATTCGATTGTTTTAAAAACCAATAGAGTTATTTTTCTTATGAATCTGTGGAAATTATCAATGTTAATTGAACCCACAACCATGGCTTATATGGTCACTTCCCAACAGCGCCATGTATGGCAATATTCAAAAGCAATTTATATACTTCTTAAAGCAAATTTAATTAAAACTAGTAAGACAAAGTTTGCATCAGTTTTAATTAAAATGATCTCTAGCGAAAACTAAATTGTTGAAATTCTATCATATTACTTTTAGAGTTACATTATTACTTTTAACTTGAAACTCATCGAGATGAGTCTTTCTTTGGAAGTTTAAATCAAATTCAAATTTATTTCGACGCTTATTTTATACTTATTATGATATGGTTTATTATAAGTTTCATATTTTAAATTACTTTAAAAACAATCTACAAATGATATAAAAATCTACCTTCACTGTGTGGCTAATGGTTGCGTATAGTCGAAATTATACAGCGTCAAAACGTGTATTTTGTGTCTCTTGAGAAAGGCACCTTGGCCAATTAAGGGAGAATTAGCTAGTAAAAAAAAACAAATATTTGTTTATAATAATAATATAATTTGGTATATTTAAACCAAATACATAATAACTTTAATAAATATTTTATTTAGCAGCGCCATCTATTCACATTTGTTCGAATGATTTTTGATCAAAATATGAAATGTTCCATCAATGTTTGTATAGGTGGCGCTACTTTTTTTGCAGCCAACGCCATCTATGTTTTAGTATCAAAATACGATTATAATGTGTCTGTTAGTCGTTTAAATATTGAACAATAGATGGCGCAACAAGTGTTCTATTTATTAAGTAATAATTTATAACATTGTATTTTTATCCATATATTTAGGATATTATCACATATTTCATACTGACATAATGTAGAGTTCTTAAAATATTATTATTATTATTTATCCAACCCTTGGTTTATTAATACTTAGGCTTAAAACCAAAACACCAACACAATTTGAGTTCATATTAAATAAAATCGGAATTAACCGGATTAACCGGATTGATCGCGTATATTATATCATATTTGGAAACCCGACGTCTCGAACACTTTACAGTAGTCCGTGGTAACGGGTAGACTTATTTTTTAGTTCATTTTTATACTGTTTTGGCACACATTGTGTTGTATACGAGTATGTGGTATAGATATATCTACCTAATAGTACTTGATGGACATAATGTCCATCAAGTACAGCCCACGAGTATAGTAATGGCTTACAATTTTATAATCATTTAAATAAATAAGTTTCTTCATTCTTTGATAGATTAATAGAATAAATTATTCAGAAATTATTATTTTTGTTACTTTACTTGTAAATATTGGTAAATGAGCACAAAAAAATGTATAATATCTTAAATATTATATTATATATAAAAATGTTTAAAGAAAGATCGATACAAATATTATTATTTAGCTACATTTATACAATTAACTTACCAGTTTAGAAGATCATTATTAAAAGAACAGATTTTTAAATCTTAGCGAACTTATACAAATATTTCATTCAATTAAAATAAACTTAAGTTTAAACCATTCCAAATTTTAAACAACAGAATATTTTGATTGGCATCCAAATATCAGTGCCAGAAATGAAAATGCTAGCAAAAGACATTTGTTCCAAGTTTAATACCATACATTCTTCACTAAAATAACAAAAGCTGGCTATAATTTATTTCGGCTCTAAGAAAACCTTTCGACCTTTGAGCCAATACTGAAAGAAGGGTCTTACAAGACTTTGCCAAAACAAAAATTAATTTCAGCTGTCATTTGCTTAAAACAAATCTTCTGATTTGAATAAAGTTGCTATTTGTCGCGGAACGAGGCGTTTACGCGTTACAAACCCTTACGCTTGGAACTCGCGACTCGTTGTGTGATATATTTTATTATTTTTTTTAAATATTTCTTTTCTATATATATTTTGTACTTTAATATCATCGTGTGATCGATGGATGCAAGTCATTGAAAAATCTAGAAAGTCACATGTCATTTAGATTTACCACTCTAGAGACATCTTATCTGTCTAGTTAATATTAAGAAGCAAATAATCTTGACGTATAATGTAGAATACAATTATAAAATAAAATATTAAATGAAAAAATGTTAGATTAATATGGTGGCAACAAGTAATATATAGAGATATAAAAATTGTAAAGAAAGGTTTAGGGCAAACGTTATAATTAATTAATTAAAAGTAAAATTTTAATGTTTCAAGAATATTATACACACACTAACATTAAACACCCATTTGGAAACGTATAAAAATTGGAACGGGACTCGAACTTGCGCCTTTTGCAAGCCGTCCAAGTGCTCTAACCAAATACTCCATCTGATTTTGGTGATATATAGTTTTTTTGAAATGTTCTTAAAATATATCAATCTCTGCCTTTAAGCGCGACGGTTTGTGGGTTCGATTCCAACTCGGGGAGAATGAATTATTTTAATTTTCTTCGCTCTGACAATAAGGCAAAGCGCATCGTTGAGTTCTGCCACTCAGCATACAATGCCTCGAATGGCGGAAAGCGAGGAACAGAGTGACTTAACACTAAATTCCTTCTACCTACGGTTCCCTCTGCCTACCCTTCTATGTGGGGGATACAGCGGGATCATCATCGACTTTAAGTGAAAGTAAATCACTTTCAAGTGAACTCCAATCGAGTACTGATAGTTACTAAGGCATTCCAAGAGTAATTTTTGAGGCGTTTTCTCCAGAAGAGGGAACACTGTTTTCACAAATCGACGTTCAGATTAGATATGCAAATTATATCTATTTCATGGAACTTTCACATAATACTGGAAATTTTATATATATATATATATATATATATATATTATATATATATATATATCTATATATATATATATATATATATATATATTGCAAAGCTATTTTTATATATATAGTCCATTTATCGAGGAAGGCTATAGGCTATATAACATAACCGGGAATATCTTAATTCTCAGGGATTTAGGACCTAAAGGAAAAAGTGAAAATATTTCAATTTAACATTAACTTAATTCATATACTTCCACAATACAGAGTATATTTCATGATTAGAATAATTTTTAGATAATACGTATTTGCGGTTGTTTCCAATAGCCGTAGCTAACCGACGCTGTAACTGTGTTACCACTATTCATTATGCCATCCAGCCAGCCATGTCCACTATTTTATATCTATTGTCATATTGTTGACATATATAAGAATATATTTTATTTATAAGTTTTATACTAGTTGAGGAATTGTATATACTCGTATTATTATATAAAAAAAGTTAACGTACAAACATACAGAGCGTGCAATGGCGTATTTCTAATAGCAATCTCTGACAAACAACTTTTGACGAAAAGTATTATTTATTCTTAACTGATACGGGCCAGTGTAAAATTACAACTATTAAAAGAGTATAAAAATTTGCTAATTCTACGCTTATTAACCTAAAAACAAATATTATATAAAGCAATAAGTATAAGAAATACATATAATATACATATATAAATAAATATATATTGTATATGCATACATACTTACCATTAAATAACAACATATAATATACATTTATACATACATATATATAAACACATTCACACGTGTATATTTAAAGCTGTAAAATAACATAAATATATAATTTATTATTACAAAGAAAGATTATGATTTGGTGTAGTGTCAGGACACTCCGTTCTCCGTGTTTAGCTTGAATTCGGGATATTATGTGTTGAGTGTCCTAACTCAACGCAATATCAGTAATATCAATGGATATATATACGGTATATATACCAAAATAACATTTCTAAAATATTTATCTGTCTGTCTGTTTGATCCGGTAATCTCTGAAACGGCTGGACTGATTTTGACGAGACTTTCACTAAAAGGTAGCTGATGTAATAAGGAGTAACTTAGGCTACTTTTATATTAGAATATAAAGCTTCGGATTTTAGCTTTTATATACAAAGCTTTAGCTAAATAGTAGATTAGTGATTACAACAATAATTAAGGATAGAGTCAATGAAAATACACTATATTTCAAAACTATTCATACAATGGTAGCAAAGTATTACACCATACATACTTTTCAAAGTATTACGGAAACATTACAAGCCACTAAATATTACCACGAACTTCTATACCGTAATAAGTCGACCAAAATAATTGAATTTCCTCAAGATGTGCAAACTGTTTCAATATGGAATTTGCTGAATTCCATTATAAAAGCGAGTACATCAACATAATCCTTGGAGGAAAACTTTAAGTACATAAGTCTTGCCACGATATTACCTTCCATTTTACGTTTTCTATGGCTTTCGGTTATCGTCTTAATGCATGAACTTCTTGGGCGTTTTTGGAGGATTTTATATATAAATGATATATAGCTTAGTTCCGACACAATTGTTGTGGATTCGATTCTCTTTTGGGTTTTGGGAATATGCCGTTTTCATTTTCGCACTCTGGTAGATAAATCTGTCGTTAAGTTTCTCTACTTGATAAGTGATTTCTCGTTAATTAAAGGTGAGTGGGTCACAGATGGTGGGTTTCGGAGTTTAACACTAGATTCCTCTGCCAATCTTGCGGGATAAAGCGGGAAACTAAGGTATACTAAGATACTAGAACTAAACTAAGATATTTTATTAAATTCTATAAATCTTGCCAAAATTTATCTAGTAGAAGAAAAATATTATACGTATGTACATATGTACATACATATCTTCACGCTTTATCCCTAACGGTGTAGTCAGAAAAATCGGAGCGCCCTGTTCCCCTTGTGCCTATCCCATACCTCTTTCGCCTCATCCACTGTTATTAACTTCCTCATACATACTCTCCAGGGCGTCCTCGTGCTTTTTACATGACATTCCTCCAGTATCTTCAACATTGTTTTCGAAGATCAACCAAGGTCTCCCTTTAACTCTCTTACCATTCACTTTTGCTTCATATATCTTTTTTACCACTCTTCCATCATTCATTACGTTGAGCACGTTCTTCTTCATTCGTACTATGACATCATCGCTGATACCTACCATTCTGTGTATCTCTTTATTGCGTATTCATTAGTTAGTTAGTTAAACTGACTTCGCATATCCTTCGTAGAGATTGCATCTCCACAGCATTCATCTTTCTGACAGACAAAAGATCTGACTTCTTCCGCAATACCCACGTTTCACTGCCATATAACAGTGTCGGCACCAGAACTGCATTGTGTACACTGTACTACCATACGTGCAGCTACACTGACGTTTCGCCGTCCCAACAATGCAGCTAAGTCACCGTTCAGTCTGTTACCAGCAGTAATACGCCTTTCCACATCTATGTCGTATCTTCCATCTCTACTTAACATACTTCCTAGGTATACTACTTCAATTATTTGTTCTAAAATTTATTATAGCTCTTTCTGTGTCTCTTTATACTATGATAACAAATAAAAGTGTTAAATAATGAAGAAGTCACTGAAGGAAAACATATAAAGGATCGGATTTCCTGAATTGTGACTCTAGCAACACTTGATTCTAAAGGTATTATTCACTTTTCAGGCTTCAGTTTCGTGTTGCGTCAAGTGTTGCGACAATATGCTTTTATTATTGATAGTATTACTTGGGAATGTCTTTTTTCTTTTCTAGTGTTCTTTTTTTGACGAACTCAAAACACTATCATGATAATAATATTTGGGATTTGACTCTTACTTCAAACTATTATACAGTTTAATAGGCATTAGTTTCTGTTTTAACTTTAATTTACTGTGTTTTTAAGTATTCAATTTGAAATTTATTCAAAATACCCTGGGTATTCAAAAGTATTTTGTAGGTTTCAATATTGACTTACAAATACAACGCAAAAAAGCTACGTGCACCTTTTAAAGCTCACAAGTAATATAACGTAAAAAAACCATATAGCAAATGTATAGAAATTCTCGGAAGTAATTTGGACGTATGCAGATTCAATTCCAGAGCACCTGATATACGATGCTTGCTTTACAAATATACGTATAGTAGTAAAATCTTTGTCACCACACTGTTTTGCCTTTTCATTGCATTTTGTCCGTCCGTCCACTGAGACGACCGGATGGGCTCCTAAAAACACAACGCCTCAATAGTTTCAGCTGAATGAGTTCGAATAGGGTTGGCGCTACATTTTGAATTATGTGTATATATCATAGGTTTATTTCATTTTATTTTTTCAATTTCATGTTATTTCCCTTATGTGAGAGGGATTTTTTTTAAATATATTATGTATAGATATATTTCACTAAAGAATAATAGTTCGTTAATTAAATTATTATTGGATACCATAACTTTGAAAGGATATATATGTTGTTTATTCTTCATAAAATGAATTACGTCAGACACTATTGTCTGACTGTATACGCGATGGTTATGGGTTTGATTCTTACTCGGGCTAAGTGTAATTTTTTTCATTTACCTCACTCTGAGAATAAGGTAAAGCGTGGCGTTGATTTTCACTACTCAAATACAAACATAAACAAGAGATATATGAATTGCTGACAATGTCTCAAGCTCGTGATTAGTAATTTTATTGATTCCATATTGTTTTTTTTATACTAAATATAAAATCTTCATGTAACTTTTGATATGAGTTTACTGTATTTCTGGACCTGATATCAGTAATAATTACAAAAAATGTACGCCTATCCTCACATTTAGAAAGGCAAAAGCCTATTTTCCAATTAGTCATCGATACACTTTTCTTATCAAATGTCATGACAATTTAATACTACAATGGCATTTAGATTTGATTTGTTGTGTCTGAACAATAAAATTTATTATATAAAACAAATATCATTAAATACCAACAACTCAACTTCAATTCTAATAACATATTTCTATCTCAAATCCTTAATAGACATTGAATGTAATATCTCATCTTACGGCAAGCAAATTCATCAACCCTAAGCCAATACAACTTGTGTACTCGCTCCGACCGATGCAGCAATATGCACAATACTTCACACTAACAAACATTTATGCACTAAATATAACAATTTCAGACCAATTTCAATCTTAACCGGTTGTAATAAGAGACTATATAACTTCAACGGACTGTAACAGAATAGAAATGGTGGAACTAAAACCTAGTTCAACTTAAATTCAATTTTCAACCCTTTGTAGAAAATGTAGAGTTCAGAATAGATTGAATGTAAAATGAATAAGAATGTAACAGATACCTTATGTTTGATAAAGTCCATTTTACTAGCAATGACGTACTCAATTTCATTGTCTCAGATGAGATTCACAACATGCTAGGCTCTAACGGCTCTAGCTTAGTGGGTGTTTGCAAATTGACTTTGCGTGTGAATCTTTCAGTGTATTCTAGTAAAATTTTGTCTCTACAAAACTTTACTAGAATACACTGAAAGTGTATAAATACTGTATGAACGTGTATATATACTGTTATATATGTAGTTATAGACGAGATGTATATTATATTATATAGCTTATATGACTGAGGATAATTGAAATAATTTATAAGAAAAACTTATGTAGAGTATTGAATTTTAAGTTTTAGCCATTTCATAGTGACTACTATTATCTAATACCTGCTTTAGTAGTAATTTTATTTTAATGTTACAGGATTTTATATTGCTTGCTCTTGAATTACACATCTCAGCTACATACAGCTACAGCTTAATTAATCCGATTGTAGTATCAAAAAAACTTTGTATGATGAATTTACTTTGTTTTTAACTAAGTACACATAAAAATAAATGCATATGTTAAAGGAAAAAAAGACTATTTACGTCAGATTTCATATCAAAACTAAATACCAACACATTATAAAGCTGTATCGAAAACAAAAAAACTAGTAACGAATTTAAGCATCGAGACAATAATGGGGCATTATAGTTTCATTATTGTATTTTTATGTTTGTTCCAACTTTTATTTTACGATGGAAACTCTCGACGTAGCAGTGTTTAAATTTCACTTGAACTCAGACGGGGTAGTGGCGTAGACTTTTTTGTAGGTCAAATAAGAATGTCGATTTTTTATTTTATCACAGTTTCTCGTATTTAGTGAAGAAGTCAAATAGAACCTAGTATAAAGGCAATCTGTTCTCTAGATTAGATAAAGTACTAGAGGGGCAGAGAAAAATGCAGTTCTTTTTAATCACGTTGTATCCTGTATATAGCAGGGTTGGCATAGATAACCTAGTTTAAGACATGGAGATGGTGAAGCTGAATGCACTTTGTCTTGTTAACAGGGCGAAGAAAATAAAGATATCGAACCCAAAACTGTCACGTCTACAGTCGAACGCTGTGCCATTACACCATGATGATCTTTTGACGTCGAATGTTGTCTTACTAAATCTAGTTAATTTATACAAATTTACTTCTAAGAATCAAAAGCTTTCATTTTGTCTGTTTTTTTCCACGTTTATTTAAATTAGATATTATGAACGACGATATTTTTTCTGTTCTAATTAATTTATACATCTTTCGTACAATAATATTTCTGAATAAAAATAATAAAAAGTGTTAATTAAAATCCTTTTTAAAGAGATTTTGTGTAATTTAATAGAATAAAGCGGTTTTGCGGTGAACGCGTCATCACGGACGACAGCTGCGTCCTGCCTGCACCGCGACTGTTTCAAATACATACTTGTTTCATAGAACTGCTGTACAAAGTTCTTTCACTATATGTATGTATCACATACATTATTTTTTTGTTGAACATATTATACAGAACAAGTTTTTAGTTTGTTTGCAGAATAAAATATTTAAAAAATATATGGAACCGTCGTAGTACAGAAGTACAGTCCACGATATGTCTGAATATAAACTCTACCTTTGCGGGTTCAATTCCCACAAGAGGGTGGGCTATGTACGCTGTAGCTTAGCGTAACTTGAAAATCTTATCAAATAATCTGTAATACTTAATTCAGCTACCTAAACAAAAATTTCTATAAAATAACAAAATATGAAGAACAGGGACTTTATTATCTCTTATACCAAATCGATAGATACATCACTAATGAAAAACATATCAATATATTTGAACTAAAAATCAACCCTCTACGGTCGTAGCCAACCAACCGTAGACCATTCACGCTACACCGCTACGTATAATATACTACTACGTATAATTGCTTATAGGCCTATACGAGTGTGTAGTGTGCTCACTATTAAAGAAACATAGATCATTATATCTGTGATATTTTGGTGAAGAAAGCTTACAAGATATGACTTGTTTAAGAACACCAATACTGAAAGAATTCAAAACTGATCCTAATGGCCTAGTTAAATAAAAAATATTTGGTTTTTATATATACATTTTTTTTCTGACTGAGTTCAAGATATTGCGTGTTGCGTATTGGAACTCAACACCGCGCTATGATTTACCCCGGTTGGGAAATTAAACCATTCCCTCGAATGAGGACCAATTATTTACTATACAAAGCATGTTTGTATAGTATGCCTTTATTAACTTATGTAGCTTAAAATTTAACATAATGTTATAGCTAATGTAAATACTAACTTAATAAAGCTTTTGAAAGCTAACTAAACCCTAAGTACTGAAGCGCTTACAACTGTTAGAATATAATGTTCAAACATTATTAGGTGCAAATAAGCACACAAACATTATTTAGTACATTTTATCCCTAGCGGGATAACAAGACAGAACCGAGCATTAAACTTACACCTACACACTTCTTTCGCCTTGTCCACTGTCATTAACCTCTTTATACATTGATTTCCTCCTACCTCCTTTTGATTTTTATGTCACCTTCCTCCAGTATATTTGACATTGTCATCTCGAAGATCTCCCTCTACCTCTCTCACCACTGACTCTTGCTTTTTTTGTACATTTTTCATATATCGATTTATATGTATATATTTCATGATACGACACTATCTATTATATTTACTTATTACAAATTGTCTGATCCTACTTGTTGAGTGGCAGAATTAACTTTGTAAATTTGCAAATAACAAATATAAATATAAAAATAATAATCAATATAAATTATTTAATTATAAAGAGTTGTTCGAATCAATGAAGCGTAGAATCATTTGTCTTGTCTGTGAATACCATGCCATAAAAGGCACAAAAGGTGAAGCTAACTTAAAGTGGTTTAAAATAAAAGCCCATTTAAAAACCCAGTAAAGTCTTCTTTTTAATAAATATATTAACAAAAGTCTACG
This sequence comes from Dione juno, assembly GCA_037127375.1. Classification (NCBI taxonomy): domain Eukaryota; kingdom Metazoa; phylum Arthropoda; class Insecta; order Lepidoptera; family Nymphalidae; genus Dione; species Dione juno. The sequence goes on from JAXRJS010000066.1 coordinate 1,668,303, forward strand.
ACAATGTCACTATATATCTATTAAAGTGAAAATATACTGTGAAAGTAAAATATTTCTTTTCAAATAAATTAAATATCAATGTTGGACTCACTTCATTATTTTTAACGACCGCTGTCATCGTCACGGCTGGAATGATTTAAAAAAATCAAATTCTGATTTTGTTGTATAAGTCTATGAGAATTTATTTGTAAAATACTGAAACATTTGTATTTGTATAACTAAAAAGAATATTATTTAAAAGGCTCTACAGTACTAAGACAAAGTGCAGCGTTAAGTGTCACTATTTAACATATAATAACTCGAATTCAGGTGGAGAGTGAAAAGCAGAGTGTCTTGACACTGTTTTCTCTACCTATTTCAGCTATATGCTGGAAGAAAAGAAAAAAGTTGAACATATTCCTTTGTATCGCAGATGTATAGTTTTTGGCGGCACAGTTGTGGGCTCAGTTTCCACCTAATACCATATTTATGTATTTACAAACACATATAAGTAAAATGGGCCAAAAATATAGAGCGTACAGCCCTAGCAGTAATCAAAGGATACTAATATAACTTTTTACTCCTAACATTAGTAAATTTAAGTTACCACCAAGTAAATTATATGGACTACTATGTCATGAAAAAGTCAATGTAAATATTGAAATACTTAAAGTTTTTATATACATATACATGTCTCTACATATAGACTGAAAAGTCAACAAACCGACGTAAAGTAAAGAGGCGACTTATTCAAGTCTCCTTTATTTAAATTCTTCTCTAGATTTTATTTGGCACTTTGGCACATATTGAACTCTAAAACTGCAGCCAGAATTATATGTAGAGTGAAAATGAATTTAAAGAATTTAGGTAGAAAGAGCTCAACTTAAAATTTTGTTGAAATATTTGAAAGCTTAACTTAACAAGTAATTTTTTTTGTTCAAAATTATAAAAAAAGAATTGCTTTGTTTCAAAATATGGTAAATATTTAAATAAAAATGTGTAAAGCTATTGTTACCTAATAACAAGTAAGACAACATTTAAGTGTAAACACGAGGTGATTTGATTTAAATCGCGTTTATGGAAATTATATCTATATTTACATTGTAGGCCACATATGTAATTAATAAGTTTTTCAAATAAAAAATAAAAAGTCCTACTAAACCCTTGTCAAAAAAAGAATTTGGTTCGTAGCAACATTCTCTCCATACATGTAAGAACTGTGTGATCTTTAAGAATAATAAACGTTTCGTGTGTAAAATACTTTGTTGGTTTTTGCAACCACCACTAAACATCTTATCATCTTTATTTATTTGCTCTGTTGTCTTCCGGCCGTTGATTTCCGCCATTCACTTAATAATTATAATATATATTTTTTATTACGATTTTTAGTAATAATTAGTTTTAGAGATATTATATATATATGTATATATATATATATATAATATATATATATATATATATATATATATATATATATTCTAATATATATATATATATATATATATATATATATATATATATAGATATTTGGATATATTATATATATATATCTATATATAATTCATTATATATAATATATAGTATATACTATAGATATTATATATATATAACTATATGTATTCTTTATTGCAATCAATATATGTTGATTACATACATCATAAATATAGTCCACATATAATATATATATTATATATAGATATATATATATATTATATATATATATTTGGATATATATATATATATATATATATATATATATATAATATATATATATATATATATTATTACCATCAGCTACGGTAATTTCAATTACATAACAAATTAATGGACATTTGACTCAAATGGGTACTTTTGTATATTCTTCCATAATATAAATATAATATATGTAAATAAAAATAAAATAAATTTGGTTTACCTAAAGCAATCTAATACAGTACACATTTCATACGAAAGTAATAACCTTTGAAGAATATCGATGTCACAAACACTCTCGTATTCAATTTAGATTTTAAATGGTGAAATCAAATTAAGTAAATATTTATAATATTCGTATGTTAAAATTTACGTATTACTTATACGTATTGAGATCTTTGATTTGTATGATTCTTTCATGTCTTGAGTGAAACTTTTAACGGCATTAAGACGAAGAGATCAGGAATTCCTAGAGCTTTTTTTTTCTCTTGGGTAGTCCATTTATATAGGCTATATTACATTACGTTAATCGTTAACAATATGTACCGGTTTTTAAAGTAACTTTAGTTAAATGATCACAAAGCATACCCACAGGTGACAGTTAGTCTATTATATTATAAAAAAAATACATATATATATATATATATATATATATATATATATATATATATATATATATATATATATATATATATATATATATATATATATATATATATATATATATATATATATTATAGATTATGAAACTTCTGCAGATGAATCAGGTTTGTGTGTTGGGAACTCATTTCCCGCGGGACTTCGTGTCCGGGTCAGTTATTTTTTGCCTCGCTTTAGAACAAGTTTCAAGCGATAAATCAGTTGCGTAAAATTGGCAGGTTTTTTTTCGCGGTCCACTTTATATACATATATGTAAATATATATATATATATTATATATATATATATATATATATATATATATATATATATATATATATATATATATATATATATATATATATATATATATATATATATATATATATATATATATATATATATATATATATATATATTATATATATATATATATATATATATATAATTATATATAATTTTTTTTATTATGGGAAAAGATAGCTGATTGATCGCTAATTTATTTGTTCTTTTTAAAATATTTTCACATAAGACTTTATCTGCTTTAAAACAATATATTTCTCAAAAAGATAAATGGAATGTAAAATGTACATAAAATTTCACTCTATAGCAATTGTGTGAATGTCGACATTGTTACTATGTTCATATAATATGGTCTAACAGAAAAACTAACTTTCTTTACGAAGACAAAGACTTACTTGCTTTCGACAGTCTTTGATTGCCTCAAGCTAGTACGGAACAAGTCTGAGATTATGTTTCTAAACTGAATCCCCACAGACTAGAAATGAACTTATTTGAGACTTACAAGGAGAAGTACAAAGTTATTGTTATAGTTTTATTCGTTATGAATTTTAGAACGGTACTAATATTTTAAAGCGGAAGAGTTAGTTTGCTTGAACACGCTAATCTCAGAAACTACCGGTTCGAATTGAAAATATAGTTTTGTATTGAATAGTCCATATTATATGGGCTATATCATGTCACGTGGTTATATTGAAATTATTTTTTAAATGATATTAAAATAGTTTATATATATTGGACGTCATTGTGATACAATAAGTACTAATGGAGTAAATAAGGTAAAGCTTAAAATTCTACAGCAAAATACCCAGATTTTGTATCTGGACTCGGCAATGCGTTATCTGTCAATCAGTCAGTCAGCAACGGATGAGTTCTCTATAATAAGAGTTCTATATACACATGGTATATATATATATATATATATATATATATATATATATATATATATATATATATATATATATATATATATATATATATATATATATATATATATATATATATATATATATATATATATATATATATATATATATATATATAAAATAAATAACATGTATCCGTTTCGCGGTCTGTTGCACACGTTTATTTTGCTACCATTCGTCGTTACGCATCGAATGTATTGTAAATCTGACTTGTTATTTTTTTTGTGTATTTTTTTTATATTTACGCTTCTATTCTTTTTTGTGTGCGTATATAGAAAAGTTAGCGAGCTTAACACTTGTATGCGAAACTTAACACTGTTTTAATCTAACTAATCTTAAGGAAACCGTATATGGGAGGTTCTTATTTTTGGGGCCTACTGCGGGAATATGTTGATAATAATAATGGACACGTTAGTTAAATTTGTTGTATTTAAATTAAGAACTTGTACCTTGTTTATTTCACTTTACTTTAGTCTCAGTATGAACCAAATAACATTTTGAATTAACCTACAGTATAAATTGGCCAACAAAAAAATGATGTACTTCCATTACATCATACATTAATGAGAGTCCGTTTAACTTAATATTTACAAACATAATGGGATACAGCTTAAGTACAAAAATTTAAAATAAATCTTAAAATTTAAATAAGACTCTTTAAAAGAGCTTTATAGTTTTAATATATCTTTTAAATGAAAGGCATTTGAAACGAGTATAATATTTTCAATCTTGAAATATGACAAAACTAGTTGTAACTAATAGGGATTAGAGGCTAATTGGGCTAAATGAGATAGTCTATATCTTTTCTGTTAATATAAAATGTTCTCTTTAGTAGGATTCGAACACATGAAGACGTTGCTTAGTAACTATAATGACTGCATACAATATTTTTTAAATTAAATAACAAAAGAAAGAAATGCCTACTTAAAAAAATTTCCACGTACTTTAAATTACAATAAATATATAAAAATATTTAAAAAAATCGTGTGTAGTTACACTTACTTACTCATCAGAGATGTTTTAATTTTATAGTAAACTAATTATTAAATTTCGGTCACATTTATAACCATCTAAAGTTTTAAATATCCGATAGAGAAAAGGGAAAGCTGTTAGGAATTTAATTAATTTAGTTGTAATTAAAAAAATGCAAGTGTCGAAAATTTATACAAATAATAAACTGATTTTTTTTTTTATTTTAGTTAACATTATTGTTTGGTATTTAATATTGTATTTATAAAATTTACAAAAGGTAAACCCCGATGGGAATCGTGTTATTTGGACACTTCGCCACTGCAAAAACATCCCTGTACGTGTGATACATATACATAGAAGTTTCAATACAAAAATTAAAAAGCCTAATCGTATTTCAGTTGTGTTTCAGTTCAAATGCTATCAATTTCTAGACTTAAAGTTAGTAAGCAAAACGAGAGATATTTACTATTATAATAGATTCTAAACTTGACCTCTTAACAATATATTTTAAATGAATAGGAATTTCTTTATATTTCCCCTTTATTAGAAGAAGAATGAATAGTGATCGAGTTGCAGGAGAAATTTAATTTTGTATTAAAATTTATTTTTACTTTAAATGTCCATCATGGCTCAGTGAAACAGTATCTGACTTTGAATAATCCAATCCCCATCCGCAGGGACGAGATCTTTTGTATCTCCATTATGATAGGACGTTGGTGAAGGCGGTGAGTTCCACCACTCAACATGTTAAGCTTCGAATTTGGTCAGCTCCGCAGAGAGTCTTGACACTAGGTTCTGCTCTCATGCGGGGTAAAGCTTGAAGTTCATTGAAATTGAGTCATTAACCACATTATATCGTCAAGTGTATCTATCGTATAATCTATAATATAGCGAAAAGCACGAATTAAAACGATTTATTATTACTTAAAATTGTAATTTTGTATGAGAAATAGAACCTAGACGAGACGAGTCATCCAAATTCAAGTGATTCTTATTTTTTTCATTTAGCCAGAGCAGTGAAATTAAACAATGTATTTTAATATTTGGCTTCACGTTGTATCCCGCATATAGCAGGGTAAGCAGAGGGTACTGTAGATAGAAGGAACCTAGTGTTTGGACACTCCGTTCACCACTTTCCGCCGGTACTGGTGGATCCCAACGATGCGCTTGGCCTTGTTGCCAGAGCGAAGAAAATGGAAATAAGCCGTTCTCCCCGTGTGGGAATCGAACCCACAAAACGTCACGTTTACAGGCAGACGCTGTTCCTCTGCGCCGCGACAGTCCTCTGAAATGAGACATTGTATATTCATTATAATATAGAATATCTAAAAGCATTTCTATTCTATAGAATAAAAATGTTTATAAAAAGAAAATATAATATATATTTTCCGCCATCAATACAAATCTGAATAAGGAATAATATTTTTAATTTCATAAGGGTATTGTAAGGCGAAACTTTTTAACCCAGATATCGGTGACCCAAAAAAATCTTTATAAAATAAAATGAAAGGATTGTTCGGTATCTTTATTATATTTCTATATGTTTATTTTTTTCTTTATATGTAATGTTATATGTTTTATTTGAATAAGAATGTTCGTCGGTTATAGTATGTATATTTATGCCGTATTTAAACGTATTTGCGCTTAATCCCACAGTAGGGTAATTCTTAATCCCGCAGAGAAAGCCTAGTGTCAAAGTCTACAACTCTCCGCTTTTTGCCCAAAATCGAGATATTTCGTGTTTAGTGACAAAACTCAATGTTCGTTACTTCGTTTTGGAAAGAAAACGTCTCGACTTTAACACTTATATAAAAGTAATATTGAACTCAGAGATTTTTATTTACAGCTGTTGATGTATAAGCATAATATGTATTAACTTTCGCATTGATATTGTGACGTAGCAACTTGATGGTAAATGGTCTCCACTTTTTTCACACTTTATAAAGTACGTTGAAAACACTTATATGATAAATATAAACATCTACGACCCACAAGGGAGATTTAAACCTACAATAAGCACGCTCAATCGTCTACAGTAGAGCGATATATTTACTAATTTAACAAAACTAAAGTATTTGTAAAGTAAAATATTAGCTTAGAATAATGTATAAAATATTAGCTTAGAATAATGTATGTACGTTATACACTGTACATGTGATCAGAATTACATTGAGATATTTAAATTTATCACAATTTATACAAAATCCTTAGCTCTCAATATGACTATAGGTTTTAAATAGCTTATTTTCAATAAACCTATAAACCTAGTAATTACTTTATTTTTTGTATTGATAGTACAAAATAATATATTTATATTATTTATATTTACGTATAAATGATAAATATTTTTTATATTGTACTATAGTTTTTTATACTTTACAATATAAACGTTTTGTTCGTAGAGATGCATTAGTGAATGAAAAAAATAAGGTTCTGAATAAACCTTTGGAACTGTAACAATGGAGGTTTCAAGCAGATTCGTGTGAAGGGAAACAATTTTGTTAACGCGTTTTGTGGATTTTCGAAGCAAAGCATAAAAAAATTTTTATACATGTGTATAAAATATATATATATATATATATATATATATATATATATATATATATATATATATATATATATATATATATATATATATATATATATATATATATATATATATATATATATGAATTAGTTGTAGTATAATTATATATATATATATATATATATATATATATATATATATATATATATATATATATATATATATATATATATATATATATATATATATATATATATATATATATATATATATATATATATATATATATATATATGCGGCACAGTGACGAATCTGGGGTCGGCTACCTCTCGGGTAGAATGAAATATTTTGTATGCTCTGGTCATAAGCTTTGTCCTGTCACCCGCAATGTATTGAAAGGCGCCAAGTGCGGTACTGAGTGTCTTAACACAAGGCTGAGTGAAAATAAAAAAAAGTAATGAAATATAGAGTATGGCTTACATTTATCTACGTCGTAGTACTTTCGTAGCCACTTTACATATTTTCGTAGACCTTTAGTAGAAGCATATTGACTTCTAACTGGATCTCAACACTGTTTTTTCTTCTTACTACAGAGAAGAAATTAAATAATTTATTTTCCCAATTGGAAATCAAACCCAGAACCGTCCCATTTCCAGTCAGCTAGCTGTGAAGCCGCGCCACGCCATACATTAATAATAACTATCATATACTATAGTATATATTTATAACAAAAATATATTATATCTTCAATATCAATATACTATGAGTGAATCATTCAAAAATTAAAACACAATGACCCATTCACATGAAAATAGATGAATGAGTGGATTGAAAAGGCTTTTGTTACATTACATTTTGATACAATTGGATATTTTCTATCAATATAAATGCACGTACAATGTACATATTTGTCATAGAATATCAATAACGTTATTTCATTAATTACACTGATGTCATAGTAGTGCCTGTAACTGCTAGTAGGCGCTGGGTTCAATCCTATTAAACACCATGTTACATAGATGTTGACCAGAGGACTGTTTTTTTAAAATCTCCCTAGAGAAATGCTAACAACGTAAAGGTACAGAGCATATAAGAGTTTGAGATGCATGGCTTAGTGGTCAGATCGTTTCGAGGATTTTCTGATTTTTCCGGATTCAAATCGAATCTTTAATTATTCTTTATAAGATGTCATTTAAATTAATTGCAAGAAATCCTTACTAAAAGGTTGTATTAAATTATTATTATTTTTCACTCTGATAAGACATACGCGGTGTTTAACTCCGCTACTCAACAGGTATTGGTTAAAATTTGGCAGATAGAATATAGTTCCTGAGGGCTGTCATGGCGCAGCATAATATCGTCTGATTGAAAATACGACGATTTCCACTCGGAGAGCAAAATATATTTTAATTTATTGCGGCTTTGAGCTCCACCACTCAACACGCAATGCCTTGAAAGGCGGAAAGCGAGGAACGGAATGTCTTAACTCCATTTTGCTTAAGCCTGCGGTTCCTTCTGATATGTGCGGGATACAGCGTGAAGCTAAAAAACCAAAAAAAATTAACAAGTATTATAAAGAAAAATGTTTCAGACCTTATTAATAATATTCTTACTACGTATGATATTATTGAATTTGTTAATTAAAAAGACCATTGACTGCGTTTGTCGGTAAAAGAAAAAAGTATAAAAGTACATTTAATAATCAGTTTCAAGTGCAATTCTTCAGTGCAATAGCTTCAATAATATTACTGTTTACATACATACATATACAAATATATGTTCAAATTGCTTTTATTTTTATAGGACAAGAAGTTATATCATATGCCGTCATGGCGCAGAGGTATGGCCTCTGCCTGTAAACGCGACGGTTTGTGGGTTCGATTCCCACTCGGGGCGAATGATTGATTTTCATTTTCTTCGCTCTGGTAACAAGGCAAAGCGCGGCGTTGAGTTCCGCCACTCAACACGCAATGCCTCGAAAGACGGAAAGCGGGGACCGGAATATCTTACTAGGGCCCTACGGTTCCCTCTGCCTACCATGCTGCGTGGGGGATACAGTGTGAAGCTAATTTAATTTTTTTAAAGTTATATTATATTTATTTGTATAAAAGAAATCCTAAAATATCTGATACATAATATATAAATATTTACCCCCACTGAGATTGCATCATCATCGCATTCAGTTAAACGGTCCCAAATGCGCTACTTCTTAATGGCTTCACTAATAAAATTAATTTTAAATTATAGTAACTTAAGCACAATTGTACGTCTATAACATATAATTTTTATATTTATTTAATGAATAATAATTTCTTAGAGGGGTGGAGGATTAGTTGCCTCGAAAACAAATTTTGCCTACCCCAACTAGACATCGAACCTATGTGCCAATGTGCTCAGAAACATTAAGTCAATAATATAAATTCTCCTTCATATATAATAACATATAAATATATAAACATCATATATATTTACCTCACAACTTAATTCGTTATAAATCGTTGTTGCAAGTACTCTCATCCTGGATTACTGAAACTTAATTAAATTCTGTAAAGGAAATGCCATAGCTGTCCCCGGATTATACTTGTGCCGGTTCCAAACCGGATTCCCCGGGACTATGATTTAATAACCGTCGGTTATTAAAAACCCTAACTCTTTGAGATATTTTCAAAAGATTGAATTTTGAAAACCACTTAAGATTGGCATTTGTGCGATTTACATTGAAATATCTCATTCATTGCTTTATCCGGGTTAAATTTTGCACGACATGCGTCTATACTTATACGAGTATTTCCTTTTTTTGTTTCTTAGTCTTGGTGAGACTTTCCTTTCTCTATCTTCTCTATGAGAAAGCATTTGGAATATGCTGTGGAATTTAATACTTTAAAGTAGAATTACTTTAAGTAGAACGTAATTAAAATAAATATATATATATATATATATATATATATATATATATATATATATATATATATATATATATATATATATATATATATATATATATATATATATATATATATATTTATATTTATATATATTATAGAAATTAAGCTAGAAATGGCTTCATACATTATCATGCATATAAAAAATTCAACATATTTGAAGTCTAAGATAACAAGATAAAAATAATTGACCGGAGCGGAGAAACGAAAATAATTCTTCTATAGGGATTGAACCAACAGTTACTGCCAATTCAACAGTTTGACCCACTGATCTATCATACTTTTTTGATCTTACAATAATTAAGTAAAAGTAAAATAATTTCCAATAGAATTTTAAGCTCTACATAGCTGTTTAAAGGAAAAATCCAAATTATAAATATCCTCGCTCTAATTACTTCATTAAGCTGTTTTATTTTCATTAATTACAAGAACATTGTACGAGTTTCTATAAGAGCACTAATTACAGTGCAATAAATTAATATATATATATATATATATATATATATATATATATATATATATATATATATATATATATATATATATATATATATATATGTATATATATATATATATATATATATATATATATATATATATATATATATATATATATATATATATTGATTATATAAATTGAAATAATATATAAATTATAAAGATAGAGTTGTTTTTAATATAAACAAAAGAAAGAAATGAATTAACGAATGAATCTCTTAGTGACTGTGTGAATATAAAAATTGGAGAAATGCCAAATTATGTTACATAGTCATTTTCAACATATTATACATATTTTTGTTTTTTTTAAAGTGTTAATTCACAGGTCCATGGTAGGAATATACTTAAAGAAAACTTTAACCCGCGCTGCAAACTTCTTTGGTTTCCATTATCTCGATGGTTTCCATTTTCTCGATGGTTTCCATTTTCTCGATGGTTTCCATTTTCTTTAAGGACACGTTCCATAGTCTTTAAGTATAAGTTACATAGCTAAGTAGGCAGATATAACTTAGTGTTCTAATACCCTTTTCTCTGCTTTTTACCCAAATTCAAAGTATAAAGTGTTTTTTTAGTACTTAACACGTTATATAAATAACACCTGATTTAACGCCGTGTTTTATATATCAGAGTAGAACAATGTAAACAATAAAATATTGTGACATAATGTTACAAACTTTTTAATTTTACAATTTGAAAACAATCTACCTTCCGTCATATAAAATATTATAAATATACAAAGACTAGAAAGTACGAGTAATAAACCAAGTAATAGCCTCAACTTTAATTTCAATTATCCAATCTACTTCCACAGCAATCATGTTATAAAGGCCTACTTAAACAGGCGGTGACCATCTGAACTCGGAGCGGTTCCTCAAGAGATTTCTAGGTAAATCTCATTTGAAGTCATATTTTCTGGAGCGGAACAATTGGGCTCTATCGAAGCCTGGATGTGACGTGGTCTAAGAAAAAAATATATTGCAGCCTTTTAAAACTAGGCTTTAAAAGGCAATACTAAATATATTTAAATTTTAATATTTGTAATTTAATTAATGCTATGTTCTTTATTTTTTTACTATATGGGGAAATAAAAAAATAAATTTAACATCGATATTTAAAATAGATATCGATTCGATTACAACATTCGTTTTAAACTCCAACTGATAAATATATAATACTAGCTTATAAGAATAATTATAATAACTCCATTAAATAGCAAATAACGTGCAATAACACTAAAATAGATAGAAAATTAAGAGCAAAGTGTTTTAACATCATTCTCTCTGTCTACATATATAAATATTTTCTACAGTATAAAGGTACTATAAAATTCAGCTTGATAAAATTTAAAATTTACTTCCTTATATCATCTATATATCTCTTTACAAAAGAGGGATTATAAAAATACGAGGGTGCAAGAGAGAGAAATAGTGCTCTACCACATCTTCCCGAACATTGCGGTAGATAATTGCTACTCGACGTACTATCAAGTGCCATCCAGTTCGAGCCACGATCCGTGCATGTATTGTTGTTTTAAATCAATATTGGGGGTTAGTAGCTTTATGTCAGTGAGTCAGTCAGTAAGAAAAAAGTATACAATTTTTTTTATTTTTAGAATATTTATAGAAATATGAACGTTTTGACCACTAAGCCATAAGTTCTAAATATGTATGTAAATATGTATGTGTATATATGTACGTTCGTTATTAATATATATTTATTATAACTCGACAAACATATTATGCGCTACCAAAATACCCAGTGCCCATATTAACTTCAATTTTTAAACCAGAACACTAAATCTTTTTGAAAATCACGAATCTTTTTCGCAATTGCCTCGTTATCCCATCACCAGAAATAAGCGGAAATATCCTGTGCCATATAAAAAAACAAAATCCAAAACAATTCCGCAAATCCTCGCCTCAAGTAAAACAATAACCTGACGCTATTTCTATTATTCGCTTCTGTTTCTAGGAATTTATTTAGTTCCGCGGACAAATCAAATTTCCTTTAGCGTACACAAATGGAATTTAGAGCGTTGTCTTTGATATTTGCTGTCTATGGTACTGACAGTGGGAATTGAAATATTATGGAGAAACATGTGGAGGAATTATCAAAACAATATAAGGATATATGTATGTATGTATGTATGTATGTATGTATGTATGTATGTATGTATGTATGTATAGTTCATATTTCAATGTTCATATTGTAAATTGTAACACCGATTTAAATGACCGTTATCATATTTTAAAGTAAATTATGATTTTAGAAATAATGTTAAAAAAATAAGAACGCATTTATTTTTAAGAAAATCTAAAATAGAGGGACATGAAGTTATAAGGACACCTATAACTGCGAAATAAAATAAGTAAAAAAATAAACTAAAAGATCTTATGTTTTTTAAAGAACCATAACACGTTAAATTATCAACACCATCGTGGTGTATTTATATAGCGACAGATTGTTGAGCCACTGGAAGTAATAAATTATTTTTATTTCCCTGCTGAGGTCCTAGTTTCGACAATTCTTTTTTATATGTGGAATTGAGTGTCGAATTACGACGGAAAGCTCAAAACAGAGTATCTTAACACTAGGTTATCTCTGCCTATCTTGCTCCATATGAGGACATGTAGGATACAGCGTGAAGCCTATTACGTGATGTATTATTTTAAATAATATAAGCTTTTATTCCCACAGCTTAAATTAAATAAGTATAAATTTAAACTTTTTTTCACATTTTACTGAATACTAAGACAAACTTCAAACAAATCTCCATACAAAAATGTACTAATTACGAAAATAGCGCAAATATTCAAAAGGTAAATTCTTAACAATGTCACCCTCTCCTCTCTTGAGATTCTCGTGTAAAACGATTCTGGGGAAATTAAAATTTCCCCTCCCTATAATTAAGCAAAAAACTCACTCCATACATCGCGACCCTCAACTACAGTACAATGAGTTAAATTGTAAATCGAGATAAATGATGCGTAAAGTTAATTACACTTTACTTTTGCTCAGTGATTTGCAAAATCCCACTAAGATGTGGATAATGGAAATATTGGAAATTGGTATTATATATATATATATATATATATATATATATATATATATATATATATATATATATATATATATATATATATATATATATATATATATATATATATATATATATATACACATATATATGTAAATACTGTTACAGTGTCGCAACCCAACGCCGCACTCTCTTACGAAATCTTATTGTAATAATTTATCCCTGGTAGAGATTCGATCCACATTGTGCATTAAACAGTGTAATTCATTTTGTCTAAGAATTCTAAAGCTTACAATAATTTATTCTCCATTTTTCAGAGTAACGTGACTGTTTTGTTTGTCAAATTTCCAATAGAGTCGTCTTATATATGTGAAACATTTTAAATGTAGAGTACATAGGGATTTATTTCAATTTTGTCTTTGCATATCTTATAATACTATAAAATCTAAATATATAAAACTTTTACTACTGAGTGATTAACAGACAAGGCATAGTGAAAATACGCTACGTGTAAACTTGACATTTGGCATGTAGGGTTCTTTTGGATTGTTAGAAAGCTCTAAAAGAGTATTTCTCGAAATTCTAACTGAAACGGGAAAAAGTAATTTTACGTACGTTGTTAGTCCACACAAATTAAAAATACAGCTCTTTGTGTATAAATCCAAAAAACCATGCATTTGTAGAAAAATGCACAAAGTAATTTTTTTTATGGTATTGTCGTCTATCCTTGATAGGTATGCAAAAAATCAAATTAATCCTCTATTTCAAATTCATTACAAATCAACTGTGCGGATAGCCAGTTAAGTCATATCCCACAAAATAAGCTTTTACTTAACTTACTAAGTAACATTACAGTCATATTAAGTCGACGTTATTTTTTGTAAACTACTTTTATGAGCAAAGTTATATTGTTTCTTTGCAATTTTCCGTTTTTTTCTTCACTTCTTTAATGAAACTTTTCAGTTTTCGTTTTCAGTTTTGTACCTTTTTTTTTCATTATTGAGAATTATTGTTTATTAAATTATACCAGTAAATTATACAAATATCTAAGTACTTTAGGCTTCACACTTTATATTATATATTTGTAGGTAGAGAAAACCGTAAGGTAAAGAATCTTCCGTTAGATTGTGAAATACTGATGGATAACGTAACTTAACATCGCAATTTATCATGCATGCATTGAATTAAAAATACCCAGTAGTAAATACCCAGCCAACGTGATGTGATGGCACATTAGCTGACTATAAACGGAACGGTTTTGGCGGTTCGATTTCCACTAGAAAATGTTTTTTTTTTTCATTTTATTTGCTCTATTAGCAAGACCAAACACAGCGTCTAATTTATCCACTTAATATGCAATAGCTCGAAAACAAGGCGGACAGCAGATAAGGAAATGTTAACACTAGGTTTCCTTTGTCTAACCTGCTATATGCGGGATAGTTTGTAGTTTTTAAAAACTATCATATTATACAAACCATACGGCGTTATAACAACGTCATTTCTATATGAAACCGCTCAATGCGTAAAACTGCACCAAAAATAATGTATGGACGGTAATTCACCCTCAGTAATTACAGCGCTCAATACTGGCTGGAGCCTCTACTATGAATGTTTCTAGTTAATGCTCGTTATCGAACGCGTAACATACGTCTTATATAATTATATATAAGTTTTCTCTTTTAAATATTATATATATATATATATATATATATATATATATATATATATATATATATATATATATATATATATATATATAAAAAATCTCAAAATTAATGTGTTATTTTTCATAGATAGCTTCTAATTTGAAGAAAAATACAATTTAATTCACGTCGTAGAAATCTGTTTGCTTATTCATAAGAGGTACATTTTCAACATTACTTGCGACTACGTCTGTAGTTTTTATTGCTAATGTGTTGTCATCAACTGCGTAAATGATATCAACTATACTTTAGTGCGAAGCGTATTACAATAATAGTAGTCCCGCTACCAAAAGACAAAATACAGTACGTACTGAACGAGACTGCGTACAAATTGCCGAACCCTTTGACACCGCTCTCGACGTTCACGGGAATTTATCAGTCTGCTCTCAGACATTGATGTACAGATGACTGCTGTACTCTAGCTGACATGCTTGTATCGGTTTTGATTATATTTTGGGTTTTAATTTTAATTTAGGTAGAGAGGAAACACTCTATTGAGATGTCTATAGACAATATTCTCCACTTCCTTGATGTTCTTGATGTTAAATGGAACTCAACACCGTATTTTATCTATACTAGAGCAAGAAAATGAAAATAACATGTTATTATTTACACGAGTTCTCTTCTCTGTATGCATATAAAAATTCTAATTATAATTTTAATTAGAATTCTTTTTCATCGGCTTAGAGTATTTATTAGCTAGCTTTTAAGCTAAATGTACAGATCATTCATGTACACTTAATTACATGTTAATAGCGCGTCATAAAATACTAATTAATAAGTTGAAGTTAGATATGTTACTACGTGGTTAATTTTGTGTCCATATTGGGCGACATACTTCATTCTACCTCTACATTTAGACATTGATTTACAAATAACTTGTGTACTCTACCTTATTCTGTGTACTGATAAAGTCACCTTACGTAGTACGTAACTTTATCGGTTAAAATTTATATAGTTTTCATAATGATAACTCCCGCTATTATGGTACAATGAAATATCATCTCACTGGAATAACAATAACAGCGGTTTCAATTCCCACAGAAAGCAATAAATTATATTAATTTTCTCGTTTTGTTAAGATAAAGTGTGGCGTAGACATCTAGCACTAGATTCTCTCATCTTTGCCATTTTATATGCAGGATAAAACGTGAAGGTCAAAAACACAAAAATATAAGCAAATATTTTGCCATAACTATCGGAAATTACCATAATATAATAATATACATTATCACCTTTAGAGTATGAATGCATGAGCATTGCTTATAGTCAGAAACGTTTCAAGCACTCATTAATACCATAGTTTACTACTTAATTTAGTTAATCGAGCTGTTAATTAAGTAATTAACTATAATTAAAGACATAATTAAAGTTAAGAGGATCTTCGAAAATAGCCTCTAGAATATATTTTATATGCAAATATGAATAGGGTAGAGTAACTTAGCTTCATTTGTGTTTTAAAAGTAGATACAGATGTAAAAAATTAATGCAGACATATTTCCAATCGTTACATTATCATTTTTCACAATTTTTCATATGCATTGTCTTGCCCATTGTGGTATAATGGAATTGTTCCTCGCTAAAGTATGGCAAAATTCGACATTGAGTTATTTTGAATTGGAACAGTAGCAGATTACAGAGTGTCTCGACACTGGATCAATCGAGTTCTATTCTTTTTGTTTTCAAGAAAATATTACGTACCCGGAGCACCAGACAGATTCTGCACTCTTACTCATCACTAGCACCACCCACCACCTAGCATTTGCATACTTTGAATCCGTTACGCAAATTGACAAATGTTTGGTTAGGTTAGACAATTGAAAATTGTACCATAATTTTTTATGGGAACTTTTGTATTATTTTAATTTGAATTTCTTACAAAGTGGACATTAGAGAAGAGGAGTACCAAAACATGAATTTTAATTATATTTAAATATAATGTAAACAATATCATAACTCTACAATTTCAGTGTAGAAATCCAAATTTGTGTACAATATTCATATATAAAGCCACGGTGGATATTACTAAGCTCACACGGAGTCTGGGCGAAGACGTCCGTCAGAGTAATCCGACAGCCTGCTGCGTCTGACAATTTAGCGCTAGCTGTAGTTCAGTTATAAGTGCAAGGTTTAGGCGTAAGCGAATGTTTATATATCTCTATATTAATGTATAGGCAAGCTTAGTGGTTAGATTGAGGGTCATGGGTTCATTTAAATTTGTTTTTTAGCAATATATGTCATTTAAATCGACTTTTTTTCACTTGTTTGAAGATAGTGAGAGCTGAGTAAGGTCCCATATGTGAATAAAGAATATCAGTACATGCTTATGCTCTAATTCCATCAGTCACAAGTAAAATTCACACTTACAAGACAAGAGTTGAATTTGACTTACAACTTATTTTGATTCTAAAAGTATTCAATCAATATTACCTTTCTTGACTTAAACCAAAAATTTATCAGCGTATCACCTGTGACAATTCTAACGTATCTCATAGTGCTATTCAAATGCTTTCCACATATAGACATTAAAGCTCAGAATACTTTGAACGTACTGATCTCTTGAATTTGCAGTTCCATCATTCACGAATAAGCCAAAAAGCTGCTCAGTGAAAGAGATATAATAAAATGATTCCTAGAATAAGTTCTACGTACATAAACATATGAAAATCGAAGAAGTTGTAAAGTACTTTTGCATTTTGGAAAGTGCCTAACTGTAAACACGATGATTTGGAGTTTGAATTAATGATTAAAAGGGATAAATGCTTAAGTCTTAACGCCTTGGCCACTCTATCTAAGTTGCAAGGACGAAGGTGAAAATTAAAAAGAAAATAAACAATATATTTGTACGTATAAGATTTTTTTTTGTTTTAATTTAGTGACTGACATCGTCGGTATTAGAGGGCAATAAAACCCCTTTGGTTTTCGCAATTCCAACGGAATCGTAAAAAATGACAAAAAATTTTGTATAAGTCACGTAAACGAAGTTACGTGCAATATTTATTATTAAGTATATTACAGGAATAATGAGTATATGTCAGTTTATACTCAAAATATTTTAAATTCTAGCAGTAAAAAAATAATAAAAATTAATACCAGTTCTATTAACAAGTAACTTCTACGCGATATCCATATCGATAAATTAAAAAAAAATTGTTAATATGCTTAATGGAACATTCAATGATCATTTCATATTATAAAAAGAGCTTACTCTGGAAAATATAGAGTTAAAGCTTGTGTGTGATTACAATACAGATGTAGGTCACTAGTGTTAAACAAAAGACTTATATAAGTCGGCGGAAATAAAAAATGGGTATAAAATAGGAATTATGAGGCGCTTAGTCATTTTGCAACTGAAAAGCTTAATATTGAGCTTTTTTGTGCTGTTTGGTTAGACTATCGTGGTGAAGTTGGCAACGGCGTTATTGTGAAAATTATTCCAGGCTAGGTCTACCTACGTGGAAATGTTTTTTTTCAGTTTCAAGCCGTATCCCGTATATAGATGTGAAGGATAGTAGTATTAAGATCTTTCATTTTCCACTTTTCCTTAAAATTCTAGAAATGTTCAAACGCCATGCTTTGCCATGAATTCATGTTAAAAAATTAGTGTTTTAGATTGTAGATTCATGAAATGGTATTAAATTTGTACATTTTAAATTTTTACTATATTTATTACTTTAAACTATTAGATATCCCTCTGTTCTCTATTTTGTCTCTTGACAAAGCTTATTTCTATTCAAAATTGTTTACAATAGCGAATAAGCTCGTACAAATAATAGAACAACGTAGAAATTCGTTTGAAATTTTGAGAATTTTTAAATTTCACGATACAATTTTACATATAGCCAGACAAAACATACGGTGAGCGGGCACGGAACCTAAAAACTAGTAAAAAACTATTAAAAAATATATTCTAAGCGCAACCTGTTTATAAAGCGTTGCTTGCCATCTGTTATATATTTAACTGCCTGAAATCGGAGCTTTTTATATTCATATTTAAATAAAACTTAATTATGAACTTAAAAGTAATTGCTGCTAATATTTTTTTTGCACTTATCTGAGAATTATTTCTTTTTATTACTGAACTGTCGTAAAATACAGCACGGTGCCAATTTTCGCGAAAATAGGAGAACGCAGTGTCTTGAGACTACGTTATTTTTGCTTATGTATAGCTAAATTGGCAATACTGGCTGGAGCCAGGATGTGATATATATATATATATATATATATATATATATATATATATATATATATATATCTGTACACACCGGTTCTCGTCCGATCACCGAAGTTAAGCAACGTCGGGCGCGTTCAGTACTTGGATGGGTGACCGCCTGGGAACACCGTGTGGCGTTGGCATCTCAGAGGGTGTCCAGCCAATTATCTGTCCGATATTTGGTTTCCGGCATACGGGTACGCGACCCCGGGACCTCGAGCCACCACTTTCATAACCCGATCCAATCCATGTAAGTGGTGTCCCTCCCCTATATTCCAAGTCTTTCTGCCTCTTATTCCCTTTCCTTTCTTGGTTTCTCCCAGTAATGGGTTTGGAGGTCAGATGGCAATCGCTCCACAAAAAACCACTTCGCCACTCATATGGACCGATTGGTCTTAGTCGGAAGGCAGACCCTGGCAAAAAGCCGGGACTAATGCCAGGAAGAAGAAGAAGATATATATATATATATATATATATATATATATATATATATATATATATATATATATATATATATATATATATATATATATATATATATATATATATATATATATATCACATCCTGGCTCCAGCCAGTTTCAGTTTTTTTTGGCGAAAATAGGAAAACGCAGTGTCTTGAGACTACGTTATTTTTGCTTACCTTGCTAGATGTAATATATATATATATATATATATATTATATATATATATATATATATATATATATATATATATATATATATATATATATATATATATATATATATATATATATATATATATATATATATATATATATACATATATTTCAAATAATTTTATTCAAGAGTAAGAATACATGATTTATTTTTTGAACGTTAATAACATTACCACTGGTTCACTAAAGTTAATGCCTCAGACCTGAGAAGAACCGGCGCATGAAACTCAGCGGGACATTTATTTGTATATAGTCATTTACAATTTTACATTGTTGATAATGACACGCTTGAGATAGACTGGAGCGAGCATTTCATTCCCAAGGTGTGTTATCATTTCATTAATTAGGTAACCTTGAACACACAAACGTCTTTTCACAATTTTTTTAAATTGTTATATAGAACATTCTCGGACATTTTCTGGGATCCTATTGTAAAAGCGTACACACTGTCCCATGAAGGAATTGCGGACTCGAAGTAATCGAGTTACATGCGCGGTAAGTTTCAACCTATTTCTAGTATTAATATTGTGTACATCGAATTTTAGTAAAATCGTTAATATTTTTTATACATATAAAAAATTTTCGAGTATATATTGAGATGCAACTGTCAATGTATTAATTTACTTCAATTTATCTCTTTAAGATTCTTTAGGGCTTAAGTTATAGATTGGGTGAACAGCTCGCTTCCGCAGGACAAAAACTGTATTGATAGTGGCTGCATTACCCCAAAGTATAATGCCTTAAGACTTAATACTATGAAAGTAGCTAAAGTAAATAAGGCGAGCCGTTTCTACATCAGTTAACGATCTAATTTTCTTAACCGCAAACGCTGCTGAGCTCAGTCTATTCGCCAATCCATCAATATGAGGCCCCCACTGTAACTTAGAGTCTATGGCGAAACGGAGAAATACCGTAGAATCAACAGGATTTGCGGTTTCACCATTCAATAGTACATTGGCTTTAATAGTAGGTTGTTAGCACTAAACCAATGTATTACTTTCGAGAACGCATTGTTTACATCTCCAACTATATTTTATTGTCTTTTCATTTTAAAAATTAATGAAGTATCACCAGCAAACAATACTATCTCATGGCTCCTTCCAACTAAATATAGTAAGTCATTTATATATATTAAAATAAGGAAAGGACCAAGAATAGACCCCTGTGGGACTCCCATACTGACTAATGACCCTGAAGATTTTTTGCCATTCACATCAACCCTCTGAACCCTATTAGCTAAATAAGAGGTCAGAAAATCGAGTGCACATCCTCTTATGCTGTAATGGTGTAGCTTCATGACTAGAATGCTGCATGCAATCGAATGCTTTGGACAGGTCACAGAACATGCCAAGAGCATCCTCCCAAGCCTCGTATATATTCTTTATGAGAGGTATTCCAGCGTCAGTAGTAGAACGACATTTAGTAAAGCCATACTTCTCATGCATGAGATTATGTAATTTTAATTAAAATGCTGTCATATTTGATTTAAAATTATTTGTTCAAAAATTTTATTTAATGCGGGCAGCACCGATATATGTCGAAGTATATAAAATAATATATTTACCAAATTACAACAAAATACCGGAAATAGGTCACGAATGAGCCAAAAAATATTGAAAAATTATCAAAGAATAGAATATTGTGAATCGAAAAGTTTCGGTATGTTAAAGTAAATTCTAGTTTCAATAAAGCAACCCTTCGTAGCCGGTATTAAGGGAAGATTACGACCCTTACGGAGTTATTAAATTTGCCCTTCAGCGTAATTCTCTTAAGTACTAACAAAATGTTCGTGTATGTACATGTTGTATATATTATAATTTACAGTAAGATTACTGTAAACGGGACGGTTGTGGGTTCAGTTCCCACTGAAGGGAATGAATCATTACGTTTCTTCGTTCTGGTAGGAAAATCGGGAGATTTCTTTTAACATTTCACCTTGACTACTTTGCTATAAGCGAGAAAAGGCGTGTAGCTATTTATTTTTAGATTTCTATACATTTTTTACTAAAAGATAGAGGAAGTTGTGTAGCAATATAAAAGCTAATTTTTTATTATTCAGAATTCCTTCCAGATATAATATTGCATATAAAATGGTAATTCTCAAAAATATATATAATAATAAATATAGCTTCACGTTGTATCCGGCACATAACAGAGTAGCAGGGTTGGCAGAGGGAACCGTTTATATACATTTATATATATATATATATATATATATATATATATATATGTATATATATATATATATATATATATATATATATATATATATATATATATATATATATATATATATATATATATATATATGTATATATATATATATATATATATATATATATATATATATATATATATATATATATATATATATATATATATATATATATATATATACATATATATATATATATATATATATATATATATATATATATATATATATATATATTTATATATATATATATATATATATATAAAACATACATGAACACAACATATATATTAATAGCTTATATTAATCTTTATACAAAAAGTTCAAAGTGTTTCAACTTTCAACAACTGCATTTAAGTTTCGCTGTGGCTTCAACATATAGACATATTGTAAGGCAGTGCAGCTTGCTTTTTAGCTTTTAATCGTTTTATAATAACAAAAGGGTACAAGTTACGCGGCGTTAAGTGCCGCCACTCAATACGTCACATCATGATTTCGTTACTAAATTCTTTCTTAAGTTGGGATAGAACCCATGACTATCGCCCTTACCGCCTCACTGGGCAATGGCTGACGGAGAGAGAGAAAATTAACAAAGTAGAGTTTCCTTTTTAATATAATCACGCCTCACCCGTCTACTCATCCCATCATTACAATTTATTGAAATAGAAAATTACCCAAAAGTTCAAAATTGATTTTGCTTCATTATAAAAGAATATTCGGTTCGTTTAACTTATTTTTAATTAAACGACTTATTAGCGGTATTCTGCCATCGCAGACCACACCAGTGACCTCCCGCCATTTGGCTCAAGCAGCGCTAACCCGGGCGTGGACATCGTAGTCGATGCCTCCAGACTCGTGCATAATGGATCCAAGGTACCTGAACTTCTCCGACTTAACGGCTGGCTTAGGCTCGATGTGGATGGTGCTCGAGTCTGGGCCCCCGCAAGCCATGTACTCGGTCTTTATCACATTCAGTTTAATACCACCGTTCTCAAGCGCCCCCTTCCAGGTATTCACTTTACGCTCCAGCATCAGTCGGTTCTCGTCAATGAGTACTATGTCATCGTGTCATGTCATCATATATATATACATATATATATATATATATATAAATATATATATATATATATATATATATATATATATATATATATATATATATATATATATATATATATATATATATATATATATATATATATATATATATATATATATATATATATATATATATATATATATATATATATATTATATATATATATATATATATATATATATATATATATATATATATATATATATATATATATATATATATATATATATATATATATATATATATATATATATATATATATATATATTTAATACACTTTTGTTCTTTATTTTAAAAGAAATGATCTCAATTAAGTCGTTTAATTAAAAATAAGTTAAACGAACCGAATATTCTTTTATAATGAAGCAAAATCAATTTTGAACTTTTGGGTAATTTTTCTATTTCAATAAATTGTAATGATGGGATGAGTAGACGGGTGAGGCGTGATTATATTAAAAAGGAAACTCTACTTTGTTAATTTTCTCTCTCTCCGTCAGCCATTGCCCAGTGAGGCGGTAAGGGCGATAGTCATGGGTTCTATCCCAACTTAAGAAAGAATTTAGTAACGAAATCATGATGTGACGTATTGAGTGGCGGCACTTAACGCCGCGTAACTTGTACCCTTTTGTTATTATAAAACGATTAAAAGCTAAAAAGCAAGCTGCACTGCCTTACAATATGTCTATATGTTGAAGCCACAGCGAAACTTAAATGCAGTTGTTGAAAGTTGAAACACTTTGACTATTACTATTAATATATATGTTGTGTTCATGTATGTTTTTAACTTACACATAATTTAGATAAAACACACAATAGGTACAATAAGTACCGTACAATAAGTAGCCGTCAATAAGTACAATTGACGGAACTAAACGCCAAGCTATCTCTTAAAAGGTTGAAGAATTGACAATAATCAAAAATAATCATTTCTCAAGTAGGACTTAAGCCTACCAACACATTTATGGTTCAGTTGTTTCTAACACTGTCCTACTACGCCCCAATGGCGATTTTCTATAATTTCTCAGTATTCCTTTATAAGTTTTACTATGGAAACAATTACTGAGTGAAGTCAAATCAAGATTTAGTCAGATAAAAATGTGTCATAAATATATATATAATATGCATATTTAAAATAAGATTTTCCCGTAAACATACTAAAATTTATATAAAACACACATTATTTTAACACCATTCTACTTATTACAATTTTACAGCAATTTGTAACCTCTTAACCGATATTTCTGTGTTAAATTCGTATTACAATTTAAAAAATAGTAAATTTAGCAACTTTATCCCCTATCCCATATAATTTAGGGATTGAAATGAAAAATTTTAACCTGCGACACCTTTTATAACTAAACTGGAACAAGTCAAAACTTGTTGTGGGTAATTTTCTGAAACGACTTTAAAAAGCTCGACCTAGTGAAGAGAATAATACGTTTTTAGGTTACTCTGTTGCAAATGTTTAATTTTGAGAACAATTTTGTTTGTATTTTCTGTTAGTGAAACTTTTTTTCCAGGTAAAAGCTCATGTAGGCCGGATGTCTTATTAAAGTTTATACATTGTGTCCTGAGAACTGATATACTAATATATATATATATATATATATATATATATATATATATATATATATATATATATATATATATATATATATATATATATATATATATATATATATATATACATACAGGTAGCTGTAAAGTATACTATATATCTTTGCACCAGATACTCTCTGACTACCTTAATATGCGGCACACGAAATGAGACTGGTACGAGCTCGTAAAAAACACACTTGAGTCATACAACGTATTATATGTATGTTTAATTTTAATACAATTCTAATTCACTAATAACTTTAAATATATCAATTAAAGAGTCCTGCTACTAAATAATATATACATTTTGATGTTTATTTAGTACCATAGTATGTGCTAGAAGTCTCGCTATAATTTTTTTGTTATCTTTAGAAAAAACAAAGGTGTTTTAATCATATCAATTTTTCATATTATAATTTATTTCCATTCTATTAAGTGTATTTCCTTGAAATTACCAAATTGATTGCCTCTATTAGCCTATCAAGGGGGTTAAGCAAAATTAACTAAGTCAGTTTAAGGACTACTGATAATGGCCCATGTTAATAGTCAAGACTAATTTATTATGATTATGTACATGACATTATTTATGAGATTATGAATGATTATAGCATATTATGAGTGATGTTAAACAGTAAAGTTCACGTTTCCAAGGAATTTTGTGTCACACAGAGAAGTTAATAATAAATTTCTCCCGTCTCCTCTATTACGATAATCCCATTTTTTTTAATAGTGATTTGAAGATCATCCTTGAGTAATGTAAGCAATAGACTATTCATACAATGTAGAAAATATACTATTCTTTACTACCATCTCTACCATTCCTT
The DNA here is from genome assembly GCA_037127375.1 of Dione juno. Classification (NCBI taxonomy): domain Eukaryota; kingdom Metazoa; phylum Arthropoda; class Insecta; order Lepidoptera; family Nymphalidae; genus Dione; species Dione juno. The sequence goes on from JAXRJS010000066.1 coordinate 1,694,146, forward strand.
CACTAAGACTTTTACAAACAAAAGCTTCATTGAACTTATGCGTGTAAAAGCTTCAGTAAGAATGTATAAACAAGATATATCACGCACGTAACAGGCGATCGTTAATTTACCCGGAAGGTATTCTACCGCTTAAGTAACATCGCGTGACTGTTGAGCAAATTGTAGAGCAAGAAATATATCGTAGTTTGGAGTATAAAAAAATATATAAGGGATATGAACCTACAATTTAATAGACATTTTGGTAAACACAACAGTAGTGGATTCAATTCCCACTCGAGGTAATAAATTTTATTTCATGCTTTAGTAAGAAGATAAAATGTAGCACTAAGTTAGTAAGAAGATAAAATGTAGCACTAATGGACAACAATTTACGCCCTATTTTCGAGACATTGTGTTGAGTCGATGAGTGGTGGTCATCGACTCAACACAATGTCTCGAAAATAGGGCGTAAATTGTTGTCCATAGCTTAATTTATAAAGACATTATGCTGGTGATTGTGTCTTTATTTTTCGATTTTTAATTTATAAATTTTTATCGCTTAGCAGAGAGAAGAGAGCCAGGCTAGGCTACTTGACTTAAGTCCTATCTGCCCTTCTACATGCTAGATAAAACGTGAATCTAAATCTTTTAGTCATCTAAAAATATTCATAATTATGGCTTAAGTGATAAATTGTTTTAATTAAAAACATATCTATCAATAGACAAATTAATTAACATAGTGTTTTATATGATGCATACGACTTTCAAAGTGTCCAAGGTTCATATCTGGAGTTGTAGTTGGTTATAACGAAATTATTAACGTGATATAAATATATTCATCGATAAATTATCTATCCGACCCAAATATATATTTTTTTATATTAATTTAGTAGTTAGTTCTCGTCATACCTATTAAAGAAGCAAACATTTTAGTGACCTAGGATTGTAATTGTAATAAATAAAAATATTAAAAATAACTTAATACAGCTTTATAATATTTATATTATAATATTGATAAGAAAGGCATAAATTCGAAACGAAAAGTTATTTTTGGGACTTTTCAATTTGAATATTTATCCTTATCCTTTGAATGTGAATTGAAAGAACACATTTTTATTAGAATAACATTGAATATTGAGTTGCGTAATTGAAATATATTTTATATATATATATATATATATATATATATATATATATATATATATATATATATATATATATATATATATATATATATATATATATATATATATATATATATATATATATATATATATATATATATATATATATATATATATATATATTATATATATATATATATCATTACAATTTTATTCTAAATATTTCCAGCCTACATTGTTTTTTCTCACATAAACTTTTTCAAAATTTTTTCTTACATAAATCATGTAGAGTAGTGAAACTAAAAGCTACACACTCTTAAAGTTTAAATTAAATTATAAATGAAATATTAAATAAAGCGTCGGTTTTCCAAAAATATTATAATATACGCGATTAATCCGTTTAAACTGTTTTATTTAATATGTATAAACATCGGGGAAACCAAAAATCTTTAATAAGATAGAAGATATCACAAATATTAACAGTATTATTGTAATTGAAAATATTGAAAATAGTGACAAGTAAAAATTTAAATCGGCTTAGAATTCTTTCAGCTTAGAAGTTGGAGCTATTGACTACTACACTACATATTTCTTTTATTTTTCTGGAATCCGTAAATAAAGAAATGAATGGTTTTTATGTTTTTTGCTCTCTTAGCGCGTGAAGTCCCGAAATATAGCTATAATCTGGATTTAAATTTCCAGTAAGATATACGAAATTTCTAATTCCATTGAATTATCATTAAATACTTTATATATAACATTATTCATAATAAAAGATAAAGTTTGTCAAAATGTTCACAAATTTCAGAAAATCGTCGAAAGCGCCAAATAGTGATTATTTAGTAGCATTTGACTTTTCAATTCATTCGCCCCAGAGGTGTATTAATGTTACAAAACGTAATATCTTGTGATGGGACAAAAATACCTGGTGAAATATATTTACATATTATTTACTTAAAAAAATGTATAAATATTTTTTAGAATGTAGCGGGATATAAACCCGCGCCTCATGGCAACCGTCCTAGCGCTCTGACCACTAAGCCTTGTGTGCTTCCTCACGCTGCGTCGAAATTCATATATGTTTTATATAACTAATTACGTTTATATTATACAGCTTATTATAATTTTTATATGTTTTCTTTAAGTATTTATTCTATCCTTAGTCTGGATTAACACTTTAAAAATCATTAACATATTACATATTATTCGCCAATCCTTATAATAAAATGTATGAATAGATATAAAAATAGATATTAAAAAAAATTAATTACAATTCAAAAAGTTTCAATCCGTCGTGGACTAATGGCACAGCGTCCTAGTTGTCACTTGGGGAAGTTGAATATTTAATTTAAAAAAAAATCAAAAGCGTGGAGTCAAGTTCAGTAGCGACTCAATACTAAATGCCATGAAAATTGGTTAAAAGGTGGGTTCCTCTAACTATCTTACTACTGAGGTATACAGTATGGGGCTTTTTTATAATATTTATGTTTTAAACAGTCTCTACATCTGTCAGTCTCTATATTTCTAATTAGCACCAATACAAACAAAGCACCAACTTTCAGTTTTGATCATCAATAAAACTGTCACTTAAGTATCTTTAACATTCAATTTATCCTAATTATAACTTTCGTTTATAAGACACTTTCTCATAGCTATTTTAAGTGGAATGACAAAAAGATAATTATTTGAACTAAACGATTATTATTGACGCAGAGGTATAGCGATGGGCTAATGCCATGGATGAGCCATCTCTACCCGTGAAAATGATTACTTCTCCAATCAGGATGGCAAGCCGCAGCGTTGAGTTCCGCTACTGGATACGCAATATCTCAATGTCTAGGGACCGAGATCCTTCATTGTACCCTGTAATATACGGACAAAAGTATAATATATTATATTATATGTAAAATAACACAGCAAAAAGAAAGTTATCTTATTCTATTTTATGTTTTCTCTGTATAAAATATATTATACTCCCACTCAATACACGCTCTTGTTGCTAAGTGTATTTATTTGTGTTGAAACATACCGCCAATTTCAGTTAAACGATGTTTGAGCTAATATTGACATGCTATACAGCTGAATACTCGAGCTTCTTAACTCAAAATCTCAAAATCAGAGCGAGATCTTGCATAATTAACATACTCTAACTTCACTTGTTAATATGTTGCAATAATTGTTTGTGTTGACTTTATGGAAGTAGAGTTAGGATTTAGTATAATTTGCTATTTAAAATGGTAGAGTTGAGAATATTTGAGTTATTGCTAGGTATAATTTGACAATTCATTTAGAAAAAAGCTCCTTTTCTCTTAAAAAATGAAGCTTTTGATATATATCTTTTAAGTTCACTATTTAGAACATTGAATAATTGATCGATAAGATCAATTATTCAATGTTCTAAGTAGTGAACTTAAAAGATAAATCCACATTTTGGACCTCGAGGTCTCTACTCACTGCAATTTATGCCTATGTTTTAGAATATTGTAAAAATTTATGTCTTGTAGAATATTGTAAAAAATGGAAATTAACAATTTTGTTACTTGCATTTTTCATTGTTTTCTATTTAAAAAAAGCCACATACATTACATTGGATTTGCCATATAGAAAATGAATCCTATTTTGTTATAAAGTATTAGAAAGCTTATGATATGTTGAAATTTTTAAGTAACTTAAACGCAAAATTCACTAGTGATTTTTCAGAGAAATATAATATTTGGTAAATTACAAATAATATATCCTCTAAATAATGAAATCAAAAGAGTGATATTTTGGTCAACATTTTATATTATAACTATATTATAAAAACAAAATATATGTATACATCTATGTTCTCTTCACGAGAATATGTCAGATTACGAATAACCCTGTATACATTGTTAACCAAAATATATATTATCTTCTAGCTTATTTTTTGATTATTTTAGAATTTTAGAATTATTATACCTGGTGCTTCAATATGTGCAATATGTTCAATATGCAAATAAAATACAGTTAGGCTTAAAATAACTAAGTAAATCCATCATAAGCAGTGAAAGCAGCATGCAAAAATCAAGTTCAAAAAGAAAGAAATTTGATATATGATTTTCTGCTGTCACAGTATGGACGCTTTTGCAACAAAACATATTATTTTTTCTATTTAGGGCACCTAGGTTCATATTCTTATCTCTAGAGGGCCGGTGCTGAGGACGGTTCATAAATCATATAATACATACTTTAGCTTTTGGTGAAATATTTTTCGATAAAAGCTATGTCTCTTCAGAGCAAAAGCTTAGTGCCTGAAGATAAGAAATATGATAATCTAAATGTAAGCTATATCTTAAGAATAAGTGCCTCTTTTATTTACTTATTATCTATTAACTTACTTAAATTGTTTAATTTTTATTTGAGTAGTTTAAAGTATTTCATCTAACATATCTTTAGGAATAGAAAATATGGAGATTTAATTTTTTTATCATTTTTAAGCGTCATTTAATGGACAAGAGATTTTTTTACTATAATATAACATGAAAAAAACAGTAAAAACAGCTTTAATTGGTAATCAAGAACAAGTAGTTTCAAACGCTTTTGCTGTATAGATAATTTCTAACATATTGCCAAATACATAATTGCCAATCTGCACTTTGAAACTAATAACATGTTTAGTTTTGAATCATCAATAAAGTTATACAACCTATAAAATTAAAAGTTAACACATTAAATTCTTTCGTTTTGGTGCTGTAATGAATACAGTAGGTTTTCCTTGTATATAATAATATTTTAGGTCAGTAACGGAAAAAAAGTGTTTTTCCAAGTATCTCAGAGGATGGAGAACAGAGTGATTTGTCACTACTATAATTAATTTATCTCTTAATTTATCCTATATGGAACGTATCGTGACCCTACATTAGTTTCAAATTGAATAAATGTACATTCATACAAGCTTCTTTTATCACATCGTAATAACACGCAGTAATCATCTGTATCTAATCTTCTCTATAAAAATTAGATATATAAAACAATGATCAAAATAACATTAATATTTCAAGTGAAAGCTCTCAAAGATTGATCTTAAATTATGTAGAGCTTATCGTAACCAGTAAAAAGTTCCATCTATCTTAAACATTAGATGTCACAGCACACCATGTACTATTGTTGTCGGGCGCAAAACTAAATAAACCGTGCAACTTTTAACACGACAAGTGTCAAAGTAACGGTTGAAAGTTCATAATAAATAGCTTTCACAATCTCGTATCGTCAGTTGACAGTTTACAAATTAAGTGTGATTTTTTTTGTATGTTACAGTAGCACGTTACGGTTGAATCTGCTCAACTTAAGCTAGCTTTAGTTATAATCGGGTATCAGTAAAATAATAATTAAATTATTTCATTACAAATATTTTTATAATTAATCTTTTTTTGAAATACAATCAAGTTATTTTAATTATGAAAAAAGGTATATAAAGAGAAAACCCCTTACAAGTTCATAATGTCTTTCTTTTCTATCAATGTAAATGTAAACTTTCACTTATTAGTTACAAAATTTCAAAACAGAATGCTGAAATTTTGTATGAAAATGTATTTATATTGTAACTATTTTCTCCCAATCCACGAGGTATCCTTCCGCGATCACTTGCTCGTGTGGAATGCCTGCACTCCAGCCATAAAACTGTTGTGTGACAAACGCCTCCACCTTTACTTCCCATTGAAAATCACCCACCCAGAAAGATTGCACCATCCAGGACCTCGTACAGTATACACGAATCTTTCTTTCTACTTTGACTCACGTTTGTTACATTTAGTTAGGTTTAGTTATTGTTGAGGTGAAAGATTTTACTGATATAAAGGCCCAGGTAGAGCCATGGATCTCAATACACCGACAAATAACTGACAGCATAGAGTATCTAGTTCCCTGATATTAAGAAGTAATGAACTAAGGGTCCCTGTAATAATAACAAGTGTTGATGCAAGCTGAGGGAAGTGCTACGCGAACGAGTATCATAAATTGAAGATCAGACTTCCAATATTTCATCACCTTTTTCATCACCTAACAGCTTAAACTAATTTTCTATAATATCGTAATGGAAATCAGATTGTAAAAGTTATAAATTTCATGCTTATGAAATTTCAGGCACCAGCTAGTTGTGGTACCAGAGAAGTAAACATAACATGTCGATATATAATGAAAAAAAATCTAAAATAGCATAATACTTTATCGCTTTTTATTCAGCTCTAAATAAATTCTCTTCTTTAAAACCACACAACTTTACACAGCTAAAAGCTGATTTTGCCATATAAAGAGTGTAGTAGAGCTTTTATTTTGCGTGTTACTGAAAATTTTCGACATGAAACAGTTGAAACCAAAAGTACAAACGTTAGAAAATGTGAAATTCCCACACAAAGAACAATCAGCGTTCAAAGTTCACAGCAATAAAGGCTTTTGAAATGAATTTTAATATCGCGCCGCGCTCGCTCGGAAACGATTCATTTCGTCTTTCTATATCGTTAGCCGGACGTAATACGTTACTGATTCGACGGTTGCTACTGTATGGTGTAAGGCATGAGTGAGGGACATAATTTAGTTACATATCCATATCATATAGTCATGTAAGAGAGCTTTAGTTGTTTATATTGTTACTAAGGCTTATAATTTTTAAATTAAACAAATAATTTATCTTTTTTCCTTCCAGAGGTGATACGAATATATATTATTTTATATTTTTTTATCTGTATATATAACTGAGAAAAAAACAACGGCGACCTATCATTTTATTTTGTAATTTTTACTTATAATAAAAAAATCTAATGTCTACCTCAATTGGGACATGAACTCAAATTTATCATAAATGCAATGGCTCTGCGTTCAGTTCCCATTCGGGGGAATGAGTTATTTTAATTTCCTTGCTCTGGTAACAAGTCAAAGCGTAACGTTGAGTTCCACCAAGCAACACATAATATCTCGAAAGCTGGACGAAAAGTGGAGAACGGATTACTAGGTTCCTTGTGCCTAAAATATCATGAAGCTATAAATATAAACGTAAATACTTTGGCACGCATAAATTCATAAATAATTGGATGATTAAATACTTATTTTATATTACATACTAATAATTACAAACTACTAATAATAATTACATACTATATACCAGTATTACTAACTGAATAGTTATATAGAATGTATCAAAAGTCAATAATTTGTCCAATGCAATAAAATAGCACCAAAAACCTATGAACGAATGGACATAAATTATGTTCGTTAATCATTGAAAAAGTGGGTCTGGCCTTTGATGGTAATGTAATTGCGTTAACTGCATTATCGTCTGTTACGTAGAGCAAAGGCGTTGTACGATTTTGAATCTTATTTACAAAAGAAAAGGAATGAATTTAAAATATTTTTTAAGGTGTAAATTGCAAGCCGCAACTCCTGTACAGTGCTTTCGAGAATTAGTTCGCCTTTCGAGTTTTAGAGGCCTAGAATAATTTTGTACGACTCTACGTGTGGCTCTACATTTTTTTGTTTTGAATAAGGTTAACACACTTTCGCTTCATATTATAGTTCATATTGAAATGTGTGTCCTATTTTTTTATGTTACATTTACATTTAAGGTAGAGTAGGACACGTGTTTTATGTTGGATAGTATTATTTTTCATTTTTTTCATATTTTTATTTCATTATCATTCTTCTACATTTCTCACATTTCAGTTTTAGGCTTTATTCCAGAATGCAGAGAGAGCTTAGTCTCAAGACATTAATTTTCCATTGCACATTTCACTTATCTCTACATACTTTGTGGTTAAATATGTCAAAAGGAAGATGCAAATAATGTTATCATTACATATATCTTACATTTTTATAATACTGAATGTCATGAATGTCATGAATACACTTATTATTATTATTATTAAGAGACAATTACTTAACAGATAAAAACTATGTGTTAAGTAATTGTCTAATTGTTATTATTCTGGTTCCATATATTAATAAACAAACTTCAATTTAGCAAAATTTTGACCTGGATTTTTTAAGCTGAATGGACATTATATTCTGATTTATGTATTGAACTGAGTACTTGCTAATTACAAAAGTAATTACTTGACGTTGTGACCTTCGCTTTGGTACTTTCATTTAGAATGTACTTCCATTATCACTGAAACTTACGACAGGTTTACAAATAAAACTTAGTCTAAAGACACTGTAGTCTCCGGTTTTCTCCTGAATTTTGTTGAGTCTATTAGTTATCTCTATTGTCACGATTTTAATTTTTTTACAGTCGTGGGGAGATCTATCTCATTACCATCGTAATAACAGTATATAAATATCCTACTGCACGTCTAGGAGGACCTTCTTCTTTTGCATTTTTGTGAAAAATACCTATCACATTAAATAGTTATTGCAGCTCTTCCTTAAGCCAAAGTCAAATAACGTTCCAGAAATAGGTTTTTTTTTTATCGATGGAAAATGGTTTCCATGTTCAATTACTATCTTTTAGCATTTAATTACTTCTCCTAATTTATCTGAATTATTATGTATAGTTTAGTAGTTGTATATTCACATGAAATGTGCTAGTTTAGATAATTCATTAGAGTTTTTCAATAGAATCTTTATTTTGAAAAAATATTAAGCGTAATGTAAGAAGTAAAGTTAAAAATATAAGTGATAAATAAATAAATAAAGGAAAAAAATTATATAGCAAAATAGGTTGAAAACATTATTTAATATCTTACGTAAACACGTAGATTTCAGCGTACAGTAGCAGGTGCGCAAATAGTACCTGCAATGCGATTCGACCGTGTACCGTCATGATTAATATCACACTACTGTTATAGTGTCAGTGATAGCGGATGAAGTGTAATCTGTGGTTTATTTTAAATTTGGAATTTTTTGGGTGTGTCCCATTTGAAATAAGATAAAACGCGGCGTTAGGTTACGCTTTTTCAACAATAATGGCTCAAATTTGGATAGAACGCAGAGAATGAAGCGTCTTGTCACTGCTTTTCCTTTTATGTTGACGATAAAGCGTGAATGCAAAAGTCATTTATAGTGTTGTCAATGTTAAAGCAGTTTAGTTGGTTCAGAACAAAAAAAAGGTTTTTTTTTTTAAATAATATAATATAATAATAATAATAATAATATTTTTTATTTGTATTTATACTTTTATTTAAACTTATCAACTTAATTACTTTAAGAAAAAGTTTAATCGAAGAACTAATTAAAAGTCAAGAAGTTAATCATTTCCTCTCTCTAGTTTATATTAGTTATTACTAATTTGATTTTGTATCACTATATTCCATAAATATATCTATAATATACAACAGAAAATAGAGAGATGAATGATAAGATTTCTATTTTAAAATAAATTTCAACTCTAAGATTTTAGAAATCCCTTAGATCTTATGCTTTTGTTTCCGCTAAAAGAAGAAACTTGTATACGTCAAACTTCTCATTACGCTTACATCCTACATTTCAAACTTTACTATCAAATGTTTGTATGTATATATACTTGTACGTATGTATATATACTTGTATGTATGTATATATACTTATATAGATAAATATGTAGAGTATGAGTATATATGATACGTATCGTGGAGCATCGATACAGCATCTGACTGTAAACGCGACGCTTGTGGGTTCGATTCCAATATACATTCATTCAATCATTTGCATGAGGCGATATCGAACTCAAAACTATGGATTTACAGTGCGTCAAAATTATCTAAAATTATGACATTTACAAATATTTACATAATCATTTATATCATCATTGTAAAAACGAAAATTTTAAAGCAATATCCCAAAATGATCGCGGCGTAAAACGGGTAGAGAATGGAATATCTTTACACTAAACTCTCCGTCTCTAGATCAGTGAAAACGTTGAGGATATGTTTATAATTTCACGCGTCCTCGTACGTGGCATAGAAGGTGAAAAGAACTTAGTGGTAGTGGTGATGATATTAGCATAACCCACGGTATTAGTATATAGTAGAACCCACAACAATTCAGCAAGATGGTGCCAAAATAAAAATAATAAGAAAATTTAAATATATAATGATGAAAAGAAGGCTTTCCTTTGAGCCGTATCACCAACAAAGAGTATCAGCCCTCTGTAAAAATATTTATTGGACCGTAGTAATCGTCTTCAGATATTTCCTTCGGCGATTTCTTTGTACGTCCACGTCACATTAATGTTGCAAATGTTTATTTGGAAACCATATTTTTAACTTTTTTTTTTCATGTAAAATGTAATGATTTTTAATTTTATTTCAGCTGTGTTTATTTTCATTAGATGTCACAGCACACCATGTACTATCGTTGTCGGGCGCAAAACTAAATAAACCGTGCAACTTTTAACACGACAAGTGTCAAAGTAACGGTTGAAAGTTCATAATAAATAGCTTTCACAATCTCGTATCGTCAGTTGACAGTTTACAAATTAAGTGTGATTTTTTTTGTTTTGTTGTATGTTACAGTAGCACGTTACGGTTGAATCTGCTCAACTTAAGCTAGCTTTAGTTATAATCGGGTATCAGTAAAATAATAATTAAATTATTTCATTACAAATATTTTTTTAATTAATCTTTTTTTGAAATACAATCAAGTTATTTTAATTATGAAAAAAGGTATATAAAGAGAAAACCCCTTACAAGTTTATAATGTCTTTCTTTTCTATCAATGTAAATGTAAACTTTCACTTATTAGTTACAAAATTTCAAAACAGAATGCTGAAATTTTGTATGAAAATGTATTTATATTGTAACTATTTTCTCCCAATCCACGAGGTATCCTTCCGCGATCACTTGCTCGTGTGGAATGCCTGCACTCCAGCCATAAAACTGTTGTGTGACAAACGCCTCCACCTTTACTTCCCATTGAAAATCACCCACCCAGAAAGATTGCACCATCCAGGACCTCGTACAGTATACACGAATCTTTCTTTCTACTTTGACTCACGTTTGTTACATTTAGTTAGGTTTAGTTATTGTTGAGGTGAAAGATTTTACTGATATAAAGGCCCAGGTAGAGCCATGGATCTCAATACACCGACAAATAACTGACAGCATAGAGTATCTAGTTCCCTGATATTAAGAAGTAATGAACTAAGGGTCCCTGTAATAATAACAAGTGTTGATGCAAGCTGAGGGAATCGCTACGCGAACGAGTATCATAAATTGAAGATCAGACTTCCAATATTTCATCACCTTTTTCATCACCTAACAGCTTAAACTAATTTTCTATAATATCGTAATGGAAATCAGATTGTAAAAGTTATAAATTTCATGCTTATGAAATTTCAGGCACCAGCTAGTTGTGGTACCAGAGAAGTAAACATAACATGTCGATATATAATGAAAAAAAATCTAAAATAGCATAATACTTTATCGCTTTTTATTCAGCTCTAAATAAATTCTCTTCTTTAAAACCACACAACTTTACACAGCTAAAAGCTGATTTTGCCATATAAAGAGTGTAGTAGAGCTTTTATTTTGCGTGTTACACGTCTAGGAAGACCTTAATTTATCTTTGTTTGTTCTTCTTTTGTATGGTTATGGAAAATACCTATCACATGGAACAATTATTGCTATAGCAGCTCTTCCTTAAGCCAAAGTCAAATAACGTTCCAGAAATAGTTTTTTATCGATGGAAAATGGTTTCCATGTTCAATTACTATCTTTTAGCATTTCATTAGTTCTCCTAATTTATCTGAATTATTATGTATAGTATAGTAGTTGTATATTCACATGAAATGTGCTAGCTTAGAAAATTCATTAGAGTTTTCAATAGAATCATTATTCTGAAAAAAAATTAGGCGTAATGTAAAATGTAAAGTTAAAAATATAAGTAACGTTAAAAATATGTAAAGTTAAAAATATAAGTAACCTTTTAGTTACTTGCTCAAGAAAAATATAATAATAAATATTTTGTGTATATAACATACATTTTTCACTGATTTTTTTGTTACTAATATGTATACTTGACTTTTTTCACATATAGTGATAAATAAATAAATAAATAAAGGAAAAAAAATATATAGCAAAATAGGTTGAAAGCATTATTTAATATCTTACGTAAACACGTAGATTTCAGCGTACAGTAGCAGGTGCGCAAATAGTACCTGCAATGCGATTCGACCGTGTACCGTCATGATTAATATCACACTACTGTTATAGTGTCAGTGATAGCGGATGAAGTGTAATCTGTGCTTTATTTTAAATTTGGAATTTTTTGGGTGTGTCCCATTTGAAATAAGATAAAACGCGGCGTTAGGTTACGCTTTTTCAAAAATAATGGCTCAAATTTGGTTAGAACGCAGAGAATGAAGCGTCTTGACACTGATTTTCTTTTTATGTTGACGATAAAGCACGAATGCAAAAGTCATTTATAGTGTTGTCAATGTTAAAGCAGTTTAGTTGGTTCAGAACAAAAAAAAGGTTTTTTTTTAAATAATATAATATAATATAATAATAATAATAATAATAATAATAATAATATTTTTTATTTGTATTTATACTTTTATTTAAACTTATCAACTTAATTACTTTAAGAAAAAGTTTAATCGAAGAACTTATTAAAGTTCAAGAAGTTAATCATTTCCTCTCTCTAGTTTATATTAGTTATTACTAATTTGATTTTGTATCACTATATTCCATAAATATATCTATAATATACCACAGAGAATAGAGAGATGGATTATAAGTTTTCTATTTTAAAATAAATTTCAACTTTAAGATTTTAGAAATCCCTTAGATCTTATGCTTGGTTTTGTTTCCGCTAAAAGAAGAAACTTGTATACGTCAAACTTCTCATTACGCTTATATCCTACATTTCAAACTTTACTATCAAAAGTTTGTGTGTATATATACTTGTATGTATGTATATATACTTATATGTATGTATATATACTTATATAGATAAATATGTAGAGTATGAGTATATATGATACGTATCGTGGAGCATCGATACAGCATCTGACTGTAAACGCGACGCTTGTGGGTTCGATTCCAATATACATTCATTCAATCATTTGCATGAGGCGATGCAGTTTTTACAGTGCCCCAAAATTACCAAAAATTTTGACATTTATAAATATTTACATAATCATTTATATCATCATTGTAAAAACGAAAATTTTAAAGCAATATCCCAAAATGATCGCGGCGTAAAACGAGTAGAGAATGGAATATCTTTACACTAAACTCTCCGTCTCTAGATCAGTGAAAACGGTGAGGAATATGTTTATAATTTCACGCGTCCTCGTACGTGGCATAGAAGGTGAAAAGAACTTAGTGGTAGTGGTGATGATATTAGCATAACCCACGGTATTAGTATATAGTAGAACCCACAACAATTCAGCAAGATGGTGCCAAAATAAAAATAATAAGAAAATTTAAATATATAATGATGAAAAGAAGGCTTTCCTTTGAGCCGTATCACCAACAAAGAGTTTCAGCCCTCTGTAAAAATATTTATTGGACCGTAGTAATCGTCTTCAGATATTTCCTTCGGCGATTTCTTTGTACGTCCACGTCACACATTTGCAAATGTTTATTTGGAAACCATATTTTTAACTTTTTTTTTTCATGTAAAATGTAATGATTTTTAATTTTATTTCAGCTGTGTTTATTTTCGTTTTCCTGCTCGGTAAAGCTCCACTCTTCAACATATAATATTAACGAAAATTGAGCGTAAAGTGAGATCTAGAATGCTTTAGTAGTAGAGTTTCTCCGCCTGAGCGTCATGCTACTTTTAATTTTTTATCTTACAGGTTTTATATGAGTAGCCCCGAACGCAAAAAGAGGTTATAAGATTGACATGTCAATAATCAGAGTCTGACTATGGCGACGTATCTTCTAATTCATGTTAGTGTCAAATTGTATGCATAAACTTTGTTTTGTACATACAAAAATCTTACATTGTGTAGAATTTTTTGTATCGTCGCTTACTTATTATATAAGATTTTCAGTTCATCAATGGCTTTCCAACTAAAAATGTCTTATGCATCTTGTTCTTGATGTAATAGTTAAAATGGGTGATTGAGGCTTTTCGCTATTAAGGTCTTAACTGAAATTACTATAATACACATTCAGACAGATAAATAAAGTAGAAAAAACAAGCTTTTCTCCGTTTTCCACTAGATTTTGAACTAATTTATTTTCAACTAAAATTTCTCCACAGAATTTCCTAACTAAACTAGTTCAAACCAGAATTATGTAAAGTGCGATGACCTGCGTAATTGTATTGAGAGAGTGAACTGTTGTGGCTTAACTTTGGCTAACTTTGATTTTATGGCTTGTTAATGTAATGCTTGATGCTTAAATTTTAAGGAAAAAGAGAATGTAGTGAGACATCACTATGCTATTTTCTTTTACCATTTATTTTAACATTAGGCGATGGATGTTACAAAATATAATAATAGATTATATATATATATATATATATATAGTATATATTATATATATATATTAGATAGTACTAACGGACCCAGCGAAATCAAAAGGTGTGTGTGTGTGTGTGTGTGTGTACATATCTTCACGCTTTATCACAGCGGAGAAGGCAGAGAGAGAGAGAGGGGTCTATTATAAGCAAGATTTTGAAATGGACGTTGCATCAAAAATTTTCTTAATAACATAATTACATAAATCCCCTTCAACGCTGTCTTCGTTTAATTAAATAATATTGGAGGCTTTCAAGCGTTTGGTAACATGTCTCATCAATACAACACGTGTTGTAATTTAGTTCAAATTGCATATACAGGGTGGTTGTTTACATATTCGATACAAACTATTTGTATATAATCTATTGATATTTTTATGTTGTTCCATTATGTATATAAGCTATTGATATTTTCATTGTGACACAGTAGGATGCTGTATAACTGAATCGCAATGGTTGTGGGTTCCATTCCCAGTTGGAGAAATGATTCTGTTTATTTTTTTTATTTTGTCGGTTTATAAGACCAAGCGCGGTGTTTAGGGCAGATTCTCAACATGCTCATATGTATGTCTTAAAATTGGATGAAAATATGGAAATCAGAGTGTTTCAACAACTAAATAATAACATACACTAACTAGGAACGTTTGTAAGGCATTAATTCTTTGACAACTTTAGTCATTCATTAAGAATTAATTATTTTCTGTCGATTTTGTATAACTAAATAGAAAAGCAATAACTAAGTAATTTATCAAATATAATATACTATGTTTTGTAGCCGTACGCCAGTAGATAGAGAAAACCTTAGTTCTCTAAAGTCGAAATATTGCGCAATGGCAAAATTCAGTGCTTTTGTCATAGTGAATAGGGAAGTTGAAATCATTTATTCCCTTATATGGAGTTCTAGCAATAATCGTCGTGTTTACATCGAAACCATTCCATAACTCCACGATGATCACGACTTACTGATTCACCAAGCTCAGCTTTCACCCATCACCACAAAATCCCACCACAAAACCAAAAACTTTCCACTTTCTCCAACAATACACGAGCACATATTCAACACCGTAATCCAAAAAGCCAGTTATTGTTAACTCGAACAGTGTTCACACAAAAATGTTTTTATAACACTTTAGTTAAGCTTCGCTCGATATTTTAGCAAAGCGTGCATTAAGCTTAGGCGAGTTATTCACATGCAAATTTTTCCAATATTTAAATGAAAAGAGGATTTGGTAAATCCGCACAGCAGCCGCCGTGATCCGCGACCCACCTGCACGCGGACTGAATGGTTAATATGTGTGTGTGTAACATACAAACATACATACATGGGAAGCTTGGAATAGTTATAGTAATAGTTTCACGCCGTATCCCGTATAAAGGTAGGTAAGCAGAGAACCTAGTGTTAAGACACTCTGTTCCCCGCTTTCGCCCCAATTTTCAAAGTAATACATGTTGAGTGGCGGAAGTCAACGCCGCGTCTTATTTGGTACCAGAGTGAGCAAATGAAAATGATTTTTTCTTTCAAACGGTGAATAAATTACAAAATTGTTGTACTAATATTACTAACATATTTAAATAATAAGGCAGTAACAATTCAAACGAATGTAAGTTCTTTCTGGTTGTCATATACATATAAAGTAATACTTATGTCCATTTTCAATGAAATAACCACATAAATATTTTTATTCGCCCTTTTGTTTGATTGATTCAAACCAGCACCTCTTCTATACCATCCAGGCGTTCTACCTAATTACGCCATTATATATATATATATATATATATATATATATATATATATATATATATATATATATATATATATTATATATATATATATATATATATATTATATATATATATATATATATATATATATATATATATATATATATATATATATATATATATATATATATATATATATATATATATATATATATTCTTTCTTAGTATGAAATAAGACTTTAAAAATACTAAAATAATCTGCTAGGTATTAAAATCCATTAATATTTAAAGGTGTTAAGAGCCTTTAATACGTTTATATATTCGAAAAACTTTGACAACTTGAGAAGTAATAAAAAAAAATGGATATCATTTATTTTAGTTTTAGTAGTAGTAACTATACTAACATTGTAAAGATGAAAAGTTTGTTTATTTCACGATTATTTCAGGAGATACTAGTTCGTATCAAAGAAAATATTTTGGACAGTCTATTATATAGTCTATATAACTATAAATATATAGGCTGTAATTATATTACGTTAAGCATTACGATGTAACCCACTCTGTTCTGTACTGTACTGTTGCCAGAGATGGAATATTTTATGTGTCATATACAATTCTTATAATTTTAAGCTAGTTTGTAATTAAATAGCTTCTTCTAAACAAGAAGAAGAAAAAGAATAAAATAGCTTACTATATATTAAATATAATATAATATAGCTCTTCGACTATGGTCAGATCGAGTTATAAATTCTAATCGATGGACAAGTCATATCATGTTTATTTTTTAAATAAAAAATATTATTCATTTAAAAACATATTTTTATTATATTATCATTAAAACATAATATTTATGTAAATGTTTAAAAAAAATTAAGAAAAAAATATTTAACTATAAATCTTGCTATCCAATTCTATAGAAAACAATTTCAATTTCACACTTCGAACCAAGAATGGTGAGGTGCTGGTCGCAGGTACAAAACGAGAGAGCCAACACGGCATTGTGTGTAGACAATCACGATGGCACCCCACAATACGTCCCTCTTACAAAATCTAATACTGGGATATAGCGTTTGAAAGCTTTTCCCGTTTTATTATTAAGTTTTGTGGAGCTTTTGCGATTTATTTTTTAGTATTTTTATTTTGTTTTGTTTTGTAGGTGTCAAATGTGTTTGTGGTAAGCATGGTATGGTGGATATCTTGGTGGAGATCTTACTTGGGCTCATTATAAAACAGGTCGTTAAGTCCCACCAAGCAATTTTCGAGACAGTAAGTTCAAGCATTATTAATGTAAAAGTGAAAAAAAATTATACTTATTTATGTAACTTATTATCAAACATTCGCTAAGCTTGCTCAGTCATTGCATTACCATTATTTTAGTATGGAGGACACGCTTAAAGAATTTTTTTTTTATTTTTATTTATAATAAACTCTCAAATGGAACCCATAACCGTCAATTAAACACAAGTGTTTTAACTACACTTAAACTAACTGTATATATACATTTCTTAATTATTACAAAAGTAATTACAATAATTTCAAAATATATTAATATAACTTTAATTACTTTTTAACCTAAATCTGTTCATTATACGAGAAAAGCCAGAAGCTAAGAGATATTCACAAAAACTCAAAAGAATTTAATAACGAGCTCAGTTCTAACGATTTCTATACAAAGAGGGTTGATTATCTCGTACTCGGATGTACTATTGATTCGATAGGGTGTCGTGGTTTTTAGAGCTTTTCCTCTGGCTATAAGAAATCGAGCTTTATTTACTTGTCCATCTTTAAAATGGGGTGAGACTAACCGAAATTGATTTATTGATTTAAGTTTAACATTGTCATGGTGTATGAATGTCTTTCTTTAGTATTATGGTTAACGTTTTTGATTCAGGTTATTATATTTTTTTTATAAAAAACACATTAAACACATTATATAAATATTTATTTTGCACCGTTATATACATGAGTGTAGCTGTAAGTATACGAACTTACGTTATATTTATTAACAAAAAAAAATCCGGTACAGCGTGATTGACTGACATATAACGCACAACTGCTCATAGACATTTAAAATATAACATTTAGTTTCTTCGGAAAATGAAGGAGAGGAGCACAATGAGAGGATTTCTGGAAATTCCAGGCTAGAATTCCATATTCTACACATTCTAGCAGAAAACAATCTTAAATAACTTTGAGTCCAAAGTATCTTAACACATCCACTCATTAATGTATCAAAAATTCTCCGAACCAATTAATGCCAACCCTTCCCAATCTTGATATGCGCTTCACGTTTATTGTGGATATTTTATGCACCCTCCAGAACCCTTTGTAAATAGAATACGACGAATTAAGTATGGTAATACCCCCCTTTAATTACTTTTAGATTCTATCACAATGACATGATGAAGAAATTAGTCCATTGTGGCGCAGTGGAATCGTTTCCTTTCTTTTGAAAAACGTTAAGTTAATATATACTTATTCTGGATAGATATGTAGCGGCGTTAAGTTACGCCCAAATCTAATAGAATGGAACAACGTATCAATTTACCTTTTCAAATTGATTTTTATTAATAAAAATTAGCACCCATAGATAGCGTAAATCACTTTTTTATATGAACATGGGAAATTATATCCATATATATTAAAACTAATATATATATATATATATATATATATATATATATATATATATATATATATATATATATATATATATATATATATATATATATATATATATATATATATATATATATATATATATATATATATATATACATAAGTAGATACAAACCCTAGAAGTCAACACATTACTCACAGAAAGACATTCCTATGATAAACTGCTTCTAAATCCGAAAGATAGATGTCCCGATTCCTTTATACGTGATCCACGAGATCGTTACCTATAGTGGAGTGTGGTACGTCGTCAATTCTCCTTACTCCAGTTAGTTATGTCTTCAATGGAACTAGTTCCCCTTTTAGATGGGATTGTGGATCGGATTTAACCTAGATTTTAAGGATTTTAAACAGGTCATAGGTTCTATTCTTGTGGAAGTATATATTTTAGATTAAAATCTACATGGATATGACAATATTGATTGTAACTGAAAACAATAAAATATAGTAGCATTAAATAATGATTATTATAACCATATAGTATACTATGTATTTCGACACAGCCTCATATGCTAATAGTAATTAGTTTTAGTAAATATTTATATTTAATATAAAATAAAAAAAATACATTTCCCCAAGAGAAATACCGTGACGTTAAAATAAATTTTACCAAATATCTAATCATCCATTATATTGCCCAAAATTAAACACAATCTGTAAACAACAAAATATTACATCCACATTGAAAAATGTATCCAATAAATGAACTCAATTTGAATGAAACTCCGAAACAAAATGTAAGGTATTTCCGGCAAGTATTTTTGACGGGGGGAGGAAGGGGTACGATAAATCGCGGTCCTTTGCAAACAATGTTTTTGAACGGTATTAATGATCCCCGGTCTACCCTCTGGTATCGTGTCCTTATTCTTTGACGGATATAAAATATAGAGAAATAAACGCCCTGTGGTTCTACTTTAGGTAAGTTTTGTGTAGACGCTGGTAAGAACTCGTTTTTGGTTATGATGAATTTTGGTTTGGTTACGGCGAGATTAGCCTATATTAATACATGCTGTGTAATATACATAGCTACGTATGGTCCTTTTAATATTTTTTAAGCTTCACCCTGCTCTTATGGCAAGGTAGAAGTAATGTTAAGACACTCTGTTCCCCACTTCCTGCCCAATTTTCTAGACATTGCGTGTTGAGTCACAGAACTCACGTCAGTAACCTGTATTACAGGACGACGGACACGTTAACTTAAAGTGATTTTTTTTTCAACGTTGGGAGATATAAGAAGTTTATTATATTTAATAACATTTAAACTACTTTTCTATGAAAACTACTTTTTTCATTAACACTTTAAATTTCTTTTGTAAAAGTATCATCATCAATCTGAAATATGGATTTGAATAAAATTTTACGCTCAAATTTAACTAGCAAGAATGTTCGTACTTATTTTTAGAAGATATCATAATTTGTATACAGCGGGATTTTTGTTAGCATCTTGATAGAGTGATAGAGTTAAGTTGTGTAAACGTATAAGAATTTCGACACAGCCTCATTGGAAAAAAAAATCAATGCTATTAATTAATGAGTATTTTCATTTCCTTGGTTTAATTAGACAGTATAGTCAACGAATAGGCGAAAATAAGTGAAAATTGAAAAACACGTAAATATTGATAGATTTTTTTATTCGTAGAAGGACAAGGTAATCTGTGTATGCATTACAAAATGACTGAATGACAGCGTACAGCCAAAACAATATATCTTCGAAAAATAAAAATAGATTTGTTATATAGATCCTTGGGGAGTGTACGGGCTAAGAAAAGATTTCTCGAATTTCCAACAGGAACGTGGAAAAAATGTACTTTACATTTTATAGTCCACGTAAGCAACGTTGTAGGCTACAACTAGTTGAGGATACAAAATACAATAAATCAATATATAAAATATTAGGCCCTATATGTCGCAAAGGCACAGCGTCTGCCTGTAAACGTGATGGTTTGTGGATTCGATTGCCAGTCAATGGAATGCCTCGAAAGGCAGAAAGTGAGGAACAGAGTCTCTTAACACTAGGTTTCTTCTACCTACGGTTCCCTCTACCTACCCACGTACATATATATGTGC
This sequence comes from Dione juno, assembly GCA_037127375.1. Lineage (NCBI taxonomy): Eukaryota > Metazoa > Arthropoda > Insecta > Lepidoptera > Nymphalidae > Dione > Dione juno. The sequence continues at coordinate 1,715,121 of JAXRJS010000066.1, forward strand.
GGGATACAGAGTGAAGTTTTTTTAACTTCACTCTGTATCCCGCACATATGTACGTGGGTATAGATAGGTAAGAATCTATTGTATGTCCTTTTTTTAAGGATATACAATAGAGTCTTACCTTTCTATAGATAACAAGAACAAAATCCAGTTTCCACGTCACTTAACTCAATTTACAAAGAAGGCCCACCAAGTGCCATTCCAATGACCGTTATAGCCCCGAGGGAGCTATACACCAGCACAATTATGTCCTGATTGTATCGAAACACCGCTCGGTGTTTAATCCACTTGATTCCTTCCTTTTACTTATGCTTTAACTAATTGGTCATAAAAAAAATTGGCTTCACGCTGTATCCCGTATACAGTGTGTACGGAAATATTGTATGTTAATGAAGATAATGAGCTGGTGATATGCGATTAAAAAAAACATAGTAAAATAGAGAAGATCTTCGTCAATCACTCTCATTTCACTTGTTTAAAATAATTGAGTATTGCGTAACCTAACACCGCCCTATCTCGAACTTGGACAAAAATATGTCAAATAATACGTCACGTGTACATACAGACATTTTACAACTGTGCCAATATCGTGATTAAAGTAATTTAATATTAATATTACTGACAATATGATATGTTGTTTTATTTATTTTACTTTAATATGCGACTTTTATCAGGATTTAAATAAAAATGAGGCCACGTGCCGTGAACTTGTTGGTACAGTCGTCGTTAGAAATGAGTTAATTAATTTATTATATCTCTCTTCTTGTTATGCAAGAAGCAGGATCCTGCAAGTAACTTAGTGATAAAACACTCCATTCTCCACCTACGAAAGCCTAAAGTAACTTATTTGACCTAAATTTTATTAAGTAGTTTATTTTTAAATAGAAGAAGAAGTTTCACGCTATATCTAGCATATTTATTTGTTTATTTAATTAAGTACAGTTAAAAAAACATACACTTATTCTAATATTACAAACATTTCTTACAACTATGGGCTCAGTGCTGCTTTACTTACAAGCCGCCACGACATGGTACAATTCCACGTCGGAACTCAGAAACTAATGAATTCTCTAGAGTGGGACTCGAATTAACAACCGTCGTGTTTACAGTCAGACGGCATCGAACCTGCAATCCTTATTTTGATACTTAAAGAATAAATTTCAGCTGTCTCAAGTTTATTCTTTAATATCAATGATTATAATTAAGCGTGACCCAGTTCATTACCCAACGATAGTAGATTCAATTCCTACAAAAATCTAACTAAATCTTTCTTTTCGTTTAATCTAGTTCGATATAAAGTTTTAAAAATAGCTAACATTAACGCATTACATGTAGAAACTAATATTATTCCCATATATTCATATATATATATATATATAGATATATATATATATTATATATATATATATATATATATATATATGTATATATATATATATATATATATATATATATATATATATATATATATATATATATATATATATTATATATATATATATATATATATATATATATATATATATATATATATATATATATATATCTATATATATATATATATATATAATATATATATATATATATATATATATATATATTATATATATATATATATATATATATATATATACGTGTGTGTGTGTGTGTGTGAATATATATAATTATGCCACATATATATGTCCCCAAGTAAGATTCGACCCTAACGTTTGACGAAAAGAACAAATAAAAACAAAAAGCAAACAATTTTCCTTCACCACAGTATATTTTAATGAATATGACAAATCCAGGCTAGCATGAACATGTTATGAGTAGGCTGTGAATGGGCACACACACATACACATACGTACATACATTATCCATACTATACGCTACTCGACACTGTTTCTACGTAACACCTGTGAGATAGAATATAGGTATAGTCGTTTGTTTAGTGTATTGAATAAAATAGAAAATTGATAATATGAAAATTTGTTTTTTATATATGTAAAAGTTTTAGCCCGCATTTTTTTGTGTGGACTATAAATAATACACTATATAATCTACTAATCAGATAATAAAATAATTAATAATCGATAGTAAAATAATTTTATAAATATATATTAAAATATTTATGTTGTACGTATATTTGTCATCTCTTTGTCTAACTAAATAACAAGAATAAAGACAAGAACACGCGATATTTTTTTAGTTTCAAATTAACAGAGATCAATCTCTTATATAATGCAGAAGATCTACGCATGTGATGAATACTAATATTCTTGTGAATTAAAAATATTTTCTTCAAAATATATGATTTATTAAGTTAATTGTAAATATAGATTGTAATAATTAATATTAAAATAATTAATAATAATAATAATTAATATTAATTAATTAATAATTAATTATTATTAAATATAATTGATAATATTACTAGTATACAAATTTACAGTCCAATAAAACCACAAAACAATTATATACATTATAATAAATAAATATAATATAATAATACAATAAACAATAAAACAAATAATAAAAATATATAGAATTATCATTTCCCGTCCAAATGACTCAATTGCAAAGATCGGTGTTAAGTGGAGAAACATAAATATTTGGTAAACAAAGTAATATAATAGGGCGGGTGGCTTTAAGTGCCACTGAGGGCAGCTTCCGCTTGTAAAACTGTCAAATATAATGTATGAAAATTGTATCAATTAGAGCCCATAGTCGAGGTGTACTGGGACTGTAAAAGAAATACTCGTGGACTCAATGTCAGTACAAATAATTATATAGAGTGGAAAGTGGAGATCGTAGTGTTTTGACACTAGATTCTCATTGCCTTGACAAAAAAACAAGTAGTATTGTTTGTTAAGCCACTTTTGTTTGTCTTGCATACTCTTATTTTAAACGAATAAATGTAAATAATTTTCCCCGACCGGGAATCGAAGCCACGACAGTCACGTTTACAGTCCATTATTATATTTAACCCATTTATTTATAAATTAACACCAAAGCCTCTAAAAGTAAAAGAAAAATAAAAAAATAAAAGGAAAATCATACATACATACATAATATAATAAAAGTATTTCCACAACCAAAGGACCCCTTTATATAGGACGAACGTTAATTTGGGCGAACTGTGAATGTGACCTCTCATTTGGCCGTCGGTAATTAAATGAAAATAACGGCGCGCATAAAGACCGCTTCCTAAACCTAAGCACATTACTCCAATTGCTTAAGAATTTTATATGTGTCCTTTATTTATGGGAAGACATAGTGGTGCGATTGTGGGTTCGATTCCCATTTGGGGAAGTGGATTGTATTCTCCCCCACCAGTAGGAAGACATATCGTGGCACAGTCAATATGTTATGTCTTTAATCCGGAAAGCAAAGAACGGAGTGTCTTGACAACTAGTTTCTCCTTTGACTTAATGCAGAATACAGTGAAACTAACTAAAATTTTTGAGTAAAGTTGTCGGTATTATTTTGGAATTTTAATATATTTTTTATTTTATGAGAAATTGTAGACGAATTTACAATGATAATTATTAAGTTGCTTTCTTTTTCTACAAAGAAAATTTATAGGCTAGTCACTTTTCTCCGCATAATTCAGACAACAATCTCCTCACGCTTTATCCTTAGTGGGGTAGTCAGAGAGAACGAACCTTCCGAAGGGTCGGAGTCCCTGCATGCCTCTTTCGCCTCGTCCACTGTCATTAACCTCTTCATACATAGCTTCCTTATGCTTTTTTATTGACCTTCCTTCAGTATTCAACACTGTGTTTTCGATGGTCAGCCAAGGTCCCCTCCCCTTATTTCTCTTACCATTTTTGCACCACTTTTGCATCATATTACCATTCTTTTATCACTCATTCACTTGATGTGCTCAATATGCTAAACGTTTAATGTGTTTTATGACTCTCGTTTAAAAATACGTTAACTATTTTCATAATATCATATAATCTTGTATATAATCTATCTGTCTAATATATGTGAATATATAATCTAACAAGTCTAAAGACATTCAAATATCCTGCAAACAGGAACATAAATTCGACGTATTTTATAAGCGTGATATATGAACCCAGTACCATCACACAGCTTTAAGCAAAGTGAAAGCATAAATCTTTCACAAAGCTACCTTCATTTTTATGTAAATATAGTTTTAAAGTTTCAGAGCCATTAGTAGTCGCGTCGTTCATCATTCAGAAGATGCTAATGGCAACGAGCTTTTGATTCTACGTTACTATGTTTCATAGAATATTTTTATAGACGCCATAATAGTACAAAAATTATACTATAAAAATATTTTTTTCTTTATCACTTGCATTTTGTATTATATGTAGAGAAAGCATAGCAGTTGCTTTTAGATGCGACGGTCGTCAGTTCAAATCCAACTCGGGAAAATAAGTTATTTAATTTCTTCGCTCTGGTAATATAAAAAAAGAACGAAAAAAGTGGAAGTGAAGTGGTATTAATTTCTGTCACTCTACGACCAATGTCTCGAAAATTGGGAGGAAAGTGGCAAACGGAGTGGTTTAACACCAGATGGCCCCTGTCTACACTGCTGTAACTGAATTCTAATTAAGATAATTTACATATATACATATGATCATCATGAACTCAATACCCATACCCAATACCCGTCCAACGTATAAACTTAATCTCGCTTTACAACATAAATAAATATATAAATAAGTAAACAGATAATAAATAAATAATAAATCGTAGTCCTATCTACAGCTTACCCTGAAGATATACTGGCATTATGAGGCCATTCTACTATGGAGGAATACTCCTGGTTCCTCCAACAAGAAGGCTGCCACTGAAGCTTTATCCTTCAGAAATAACTGTCTCCGTACATTAGTGAGAGTGCTTACTAGTCACTGTGGTCTGAACATGCACAAGGTATCAGCAGCACAAGAATGTGTAGAATATGCAATAAGGCTGATGAAACACCTCTTCATATTCTCAATGATTGCCCTCCACTTATGAAACGGCGCTATACTATCCTGAGGAAACATCAAATGTACCGTAGAAGAGGTGAAGACTCTCACAGCAAAGACAGTACTGCAATTCTTAGCAGAAATCAATCTCGACTGTGAACTGTATGTAGTGAGCGGAGATCACAATAGATCAGCAATGGTCGCAGTAATACTAGGCTGCATGGCCCTGCAAAGCCGCAACTATGAAGAATAGAAGAAGAAAATAAAATAATCAAAATAGCGAGCGAAAAATTGGAAAAGAGTGAACTTCACAGAGTTCTTTCTATCTGTATGATATAAGACAAAACAAAAACTGCTAATCTATAAGACAAATCAGATTTACATACGTCTCTATGTAGAGCTTCTAAGACTTTATTATATTTTTTTCAATTTTTTTAATATGATTGTTATTTAACGTGATGGACACAAGTTAGAATTTGTAAGTTTATTTTTAAATAATATCACGCGATTGTGGTAAAGTTGTACTACTATAATATTACTATAGTTGTGAACATCTGAATTTTGATATTATTTAATTTACAATTATTACCCCATTAAGACTAAATTCATACGAAAGTAGAGGGCGTTTCCGAACACCAGGTTATCACCGCCAAGTATTCAGATTTGCAAAGATACAAGAAAAATCAAATTTTGAATGAATATTTATCGTTTACTACCAATAAGTTTACAAAAATATAATTCAATAACTCAATCACTGATTAAAATACTTGACAGCACACTTGTAACATAATTAACTGTCTCTACAATTCCAGACAAATACAAAACAAACAAAAACCAAAATTTATCGAAATAAAAATATAATAGTCGAAGTGTAAAAGCATAAGAGCTATCAAATTAGAAGCGTACAGACCGAAAAATAAAGATACAAAAAGCTTTAACATCGAAAGCTCAGCTTCCATTTTCCGTTTGAAATTTCTTACAGCTTACAAAATAAAATAAATTTTTCTATGAACACAGTTATTGGATGGTTGCTTTAAATTTATATAACAGTTAAAAGGAATAACTGGTTCGTTAAAGATTTTTCTTTTCGACTTTCTTTCGTATACTTGTTGCGGTCGGTTTGGATTCGCTTCTATCTATATATTTCCACTTAAATATTTTGTAAGAAACTTTTTAATTACAGTATTTTAAGTTTAAAATTAAACTAATTTAAAGCCAAAGTATTATGAGGATTGGGTAAGTTGCTATAAGTTATTAGTTCCTATAAGTTAGTTTAAATTCAAGTCGAAAAATTAATAAGTTTAGTTAGAAAAAGTGCCGTATCCAATTCTCCATGACACGCAATATATATGAAAGTTAGTGCATGTATTTTTGTCTCCTTGCAAGTATAAGAAATAAGCTTTGAACGCCAGCTTTAAGCGCATTTTAATTATTATATAGTTTTATAATTTATTAATTATATTCTATGATTTTGATTATAAATTATTAATTATTAACAAAAAATAACGAGGTATTACGGTAAATTATCGTACATTATAAAAATTTTGTCCAAGAAAAAATGCAATGAGTTCACCAAGTAAAGCATAATAATACTCAAAAGGACGAAAGAAGTGTCTTAACACTTAATTTTTTGTGCCTACCTATGTTTATGTTAAATAAAGTATATGTAAAGCCTAAAAAAAAATAAAAATCCCCAATTTATATTTCATTACTCTAATACGCTCACTTATTCAATAAATCTTGTTCTAAGAGTTTAAAAATATAAAAGCATTCCTTACAGATAACAAGCTGTTGTTAACAGAGTTTCAACTTCGCAAATTCCTATTGGCGTTTCGTTTTAATTTGCAAAATTATCTTACCGTCCTTCGCATATTGATTGAATCTTCGTTATTTTGCGTCGTTTGATTTGTATCCGCTGGAGCTTTTTTTTCCTTTTGGACTTTCAGAAGATGTTGTTATTTATTTTAGTATTGACTATTGAAATATATTTGTTATTTAGTTACTTCTTCAAAATATTTTGGTTTTAAATTAAAAAAAAAACGTTATAATAAGGCCATCGTGCAGAGAAACGCTCTCTGCACTGGTAAATGCGGCGTTACACTCTTGAATTGCAACAGTTGTCAGATAAAGAGTACTGTTTTGATATGAGGCTGCATCTGCTAAGCTAAGAAAGTTTATTATTGAATGTATATTATGTACGAAGGTAACAAGGGATATTGTATCGATTGCCAATCGATATTTTTTTATAAAATATTATATAGAACTTTTTTAATATAATCGTCGTCCAAGTCATTATTTCCTATTTTTAATAAATACAAGGTCAATTACTCACTAGATGTCACCTCTTAATGATAGGTTTTGGGTGAAAATTGAGAAAACGGAGAGTTTATTACACCGACATGCAAATTTTTTTGACTAAAGAGTTTTGTTCCGGCTTGATAGATTGATTATGATTGATTGTAAGGTTGATTTAAATCAGCTAGCGGCGTGTTCTCTCTCACGGGATGTATAAAATATACAAACATCTGGCTTATTTGTGAAATAATATTTTAGACTTTTGTCATAAAAGTATGGTTAAACTATGTTAAGTTTACTTTTATAAATATGAAGCTTAAATTTAAACGAAGGTACAAACTATTGCTGTAAAGCTTACCTCACATTGCGTTTTATAATTACGTATAAATGAGTCTATGGGATAATCCGTTGACACGTAATGGATTCGCGCTTTGAACTAAACTATCGCAAGTACTATAAATATATATACATCCATAGCAAATTAACAAGTAGACTATGACTGACTGGCTAATTGGATTTGATGAAGTTTATGTCAATGGGTTCATATTTTACTCGGGCGAATATATTTACGGCAACAACCTAATAACACACAGCAAAATAAATCTAGTATCATACATTAGGAAGAATACAATAAAAAAAAGTATTCTTATATAGTAGGTTATTCCTGACAAGTTGGTCAGTGAAACGTCACCGTCCCAGCATTACCTTTTCGCCTCATTCTCTAACATCAGCCTCTTCTATTCTCTACTTTCTACATGCCCTGGGGTTCTTGATGCTTTTTAGTTTTTATATTTACCTAGATTGAAGCGTCGTGTGTATAATTATTACCTCCAATATTAAGGTCGGCAACGCACCCACATCCTCTGAGGCTGTAGCTGTCCATGCTGCAGGGTGTCCACTTAACATCAGGTGGGCTACCTGCTTTTGCTCGTTTGCCTCCTTTTTAATATAAAGAAATAGATTATATTTTGAAATATAAGACTAGAAGAAATGTGTTTATTGTTTAACTTAAATGTTATGTTGTCGCTCTGTATATAAAATGTACCAAGAATCTCCATTCCATTTAATAAAAATGCAAGATTTATAAATAAAAAAATATCTTAAATAAAAATTTTTGGTGATGCCAAAGTTGTGTCAATACTTTATCTCTCCATTTTCTGCATGAATTCTAAGCAATTAGTGCTGAAAGTGAAGTAGCGCAACTTCACGTAACTCCTCATCTGAACGAAGCCGCGATATGAAAATAATTCATTTTCTCGAGTACGAATCGAACCCGCAACCATCGTATTTACAGTCAGACTCGATTCATATATAATAGATATACAAATTAAGTTATCGTGTTAGAACATATTTTAATAATTACTTCCAATAAGCTCGATTATTTAAAAGCTAAATCCAAAGCTTATTAATTTGGACAAATTGGAAAATGTTATGTACTCGTCGAAATTTCATCGATTATAATAATGAAGTTTCTGATATCGATAGCTGATAGATGTTTCAATTGATTAGTCGATGCTGGTATTCAATTTTACAATTCATATGTACATACATATTGGCGTACAAAATGTTTTTTGCATAAAATTCTATAATAAATGTTAGCATAAAAACTATAGTAGAAGAGAGTAAGAGAATAAGGAGTATTTTGCTACTGTACTCTAATTAAATATGATACAATTTTCCTATTTTCATATAATATGTGTGGCTTTATGCACTGAAGACAGATATAACCTAGTGTAATGACACTCTGATTTTCAGTATCTTAGATAGCTTATATAGAGCTTAAGCTCTTAATTAATATGGAATTCAAATTAAAATTACCTTAAGCAAGATTTTTTTTATGAACATAAAGCTATTACTTTCCCACAAGGCAGCTCTGCTAACAAGATCCAGCGAGAAACTCAATAGTTGGTATTATTAATAAAATACAATTATCAGTCGATGAACCATCGTTTAAATGGAAATGATAATAATCCTTCAAAATTAAATTTGAACCCAAAACTGTTGAGCCATAATAATCTCGATTTCACCACTATAGGTTCAAAACTTATTGCCCTTTGTCCCTATAGTTGGCTCGCTTTACAAAACTGTAGTTCATCGTTATTCAATAAAAATTAAGCTTTTTATTGTTGTAAACTAAAAATCAGCGATACACAGTGTTTCGTAACAGTATTTTACTATGAAGCGAACAATGAATCTGTTGCGAAGTAAGACAATAGAGGGAATTGTAACATCAAGTATTGAAATTTTTCCTTGACAAGCCTTCTGATGTACAATGTATTACTCGTAGATTAGATGTAGATATATTATATATGTAGATGGCATTGTGGTGAAGTGAGACAAGGACTGACTGTAAGAGAGATATTTGTGGATCTAATTTCCATTTGAGATATTGAATTATTATCGTTTCCCCTCTGTGGCAGACGTGGCGTAGCTTTGAATTTTGCCACGTAATATTTCACCATTCTCAAACCCACAATCGTCGTGTCGTGACACGTCCACTGCGCCACAATGGACGAGAAAAAGTTTCATATGTAGATAAATATAGATTATTGTATTACGTTTATAACACAACTAAATTTAACTCTATTAGCGTAAAGAGGATTATTTCATCACGATACGCTATATGGGTATCTTAGCTAAATATTATGGAAAATTTGAATAATTCGATTATATCGAGGATGTAATGCTGGTGAGGATTAACTAGTACATTAATACAGGTAATTATGGATTTGGGAAATTGTAGTAAATCTGATCAGTGGTAAGGCGATGTAAACCAATTTTATCGCGAATTTCCAGAATCAAAAGTATTTTCATTTATATTAGTTAACTAAACTCAATCAAAAATAGTCAGATAGAATTAATTTTATTTCTTAAAATAATAAAGTTACTTTTAAAAGCCATATCAATGTTTTCAAATTTTAAGTACCCAACAGCAACCGTCATTATATGACGTCATACGGTCTTGTAAACAAAAAGCCAACTGATCAACGCAAGCTTTGTTCAGAGATCCAATATCAGCGCAGTATAATTAAGTTGATAAGCACATTTAAGCGAACTGGAATAAAAGTGGTAATTACAGTGATTCTATACAGTATAGCTAATGCTACTTTGGACATATTTTACTAGTATTTACATAATGTTGATGATATCTATGTAATGTAAAAATATATAAAAACTCCTTTTTTTTAAATATAAAGGAAAATGCATTCAATCATACTCAACGCAAAGTGGATCTCCTCTCTATGCAGACAGCGGCGTATCATTTATCTCAGTTTGGCTCTCACCCAGCATCCGGCAAGATCACGATTCCAACTAATGTTATAAAACATTATTCCTTTGTGAATAATCTTAATATCTAATGTATTTAACTTTAATATGTAGTTATTTTTATGAAATTTATGTAAATAAATGCTCAATGCTCTATGTAAATAATGCAAATCGGCCTGGTTATAAAAACAAATATAAAAGAGATAGGTATAATTGACCTGGCATCATCTTCATCGCTCTTCTGTTATATTGAAAATTAAATTATGAAACCTTTTGGTGTATTACATTTTAAAGTATCTCTAACGCTGGCTTCACCTGATGGTCCAAACAGTGACTGTATGTCTGTCTGTCTCTTTTTTGGTCTGATATTTCAATAGTACATGTTCATAAATCACGAACAGAACACAAACTGTGTCTAATCATTACAACGATCTGTTAGTTCTCTCATTCATTATCCAGTAATCGTTTGCCAGTACAGAAATATGGGGGCTTTAATTATGGCTGATTTAATACGAGCCGTTGCCGTTACATTTTCAATTTTCGTACGGTCGTTACGTTTCGATGTATAATTTGTTTTAATTCATCTTGTTTTAAACATCTGGCGGTGATAGGTATTTTATTGATGGGCGTCAAAGGGTCGTACTACAAACACTATGGTTTTGGGTTCGATTTCCACTTAGGGGATGGAATTATTTTCATTTATCCGCTGGGAAGACAAAGTGTAACAGTGAAAACACTGTTACTGGTAAACGGTATTTTAAGCTTTACATCTCCCCAAAATAGCAATGTTAGCACTGATGATAGCAACATATATATATATATATATATATATATATATATATATATATATATATAATATATATATATATATATATATATATATATATTATATATATATATATATATATATATATATATATATTATATATATATATATATATATATATATAATATATATAGATATATATATATATATAAATATATGATCTTTATGGGCACTTCTTACCTTTATTTTAAATTCAGTAATATTTATAAAATGTACAAAATCATTTTTTAAATATTTCAGGATCGTTTAAACCAAATTACAATTCAAATATTTTAATCAATTTACAAGAAAATGAAACATTTTCTGAATATTTTAAGTATTTTAACAAATAAAATAAGTTAAAGTGCATACTTTGGATAGAAGAATATAGAAGACGTGAACGTCTTAATAATTTGAAAGACGTTGCTAACAGTGTGCTTTTTTTCATTTGCTTGTGCATTTTTTTCATTGTTTCCTTATTAAAGCTTCTTTATTTTGTGAGACTGATGTCTAAATAAATGCCTTTTTTCTAAAGGGCTTTTTCGTAGTGACAAATTATGTGGTCTATTTCGTTTTCAGGCCTCGACTCATAGATTATCTACACAATGTTCAAGATTTAAATTCATTTGGGGGAACTAATATATATATATATATATATATATATATATATATATATATATATATATATATATATATATATATATATATATATATATATATATATATATATATATATATATATATATAGTCATCTCAGAGGGTGTCTAGCCAATTATCTGTCCGATATGTGGTTTCCGGCATACGGGTACGCGACCCCGGGACCTCGAGCCACCACTTTCATAACCCGATCCAATCCATGTAAGTGGTGTCCCTCCCCTATATTCCAAGTCTTTCTGCCTCTTATTCCCTTTCCTTTCCTGGTTTCTCCCAGTAATGGGTTTGGAGGTCAGATGGCAATCGCTCCACAAAAAACCACTTCGCCACTCATATGGACCGATTGGTCTTAGTCGGAAGGCAGACCCTGGCAAAAAAAAAAAAAAAAGCCGGGACTAATGCCAGGAAGAAGAAGATATATATATATATATATATATATATATATATATATATATATATATATATATATATATATATATATATATATATATATATATATATATATATATATATATATATATATATATATATATAATATTATTATCAACAACATAAATAAGTAGAAACAAGCGAAAATCAATTTTGACGTGGCTTGATAAGATCGTATGGCTTACTAAATAGAGCATTTGGAAGGTTTAAAAGACGGGTTGGTTCGAATCCCGCTACAGATTTATATATACGTTTTTTTTAAATGGATTTTTTTGACATAAAAATAAAATTATATGTAAAAAAAGCTGTTAAGCATTTAAAATGTTATCTCATATTGATATAAAGTATAAAGCGTTAATATGACAGTAATGGACTTTAATGCAATATCAACAATGATGTATAGAAATTTTTCCCTCACTCCTGATGATTCGACTTTTTCCCTACATTCTTGCCAGAAATGCAAACACATCAATCTTTATTTGGCAAAGGGTAAATACGCTTTTTATTTGTATGTACATTTAAGACTTTTAAGGCTGGCAACAAAGTGCACTGCTTTTCACTTTTTGCCGATTTAAAGATGTTTTGGACCCTCAGAGTGAAAAAAAAACACGATGTAATATAAAATAAGATAAGATATACTCGATAGGGAATATCATCCGATATCCAGTTCTAAAATTGTTCAAACTGTAAACTATAAGATACTAAGCAATTACAAAAATTCTCTGACGCCATAAGACCAGTAAGCCATATATAAAAATCTTTAAAAAATAAATCCCCAAAAATAAGATCCGTACCCACCACCACAAAATGTAGTAAAACAAACACCATATTTGTGTATAGAAATGAAAAATGTTCCAAAAATCCTCACAAAGCTTCTTTAAAGCTTAATTTGACTCTTCTAAAATTACAGAGCGGACCTTTCAGTGTTTTGTGTCAAAGCTTACCTTTCATCAACGGACTGACTTCCACTAAAACAAACGAGACTCTTCTATACAATCCATTAACCCTTTTAAATTAATTCTGAAATTGATTGACATTAGGGAAGTGTGGAAGTGGACTTCCAAAGTCCATGTGATGGTAACAGCTTCGATTTTAACTAAGGATTTTTTTTTTAATTTTAACAATATTTTCGTTGTGCTCTAACACTACATTCTCTCTGCCTAGATCAAAAAAAAGAAAAAAAAATGAGGAAAACACAATAAATAACACAAAAGTTACAAAGTGTGAGCATGTCGATTCAAATTTGTCAATTCTGTCGCGAAAGCTAATGTATTCTTAAAGTTTTGTGGAACTCATCGGGCGGTCTCAAAGGAGAGACGCGTAATGGAAATAAGTTAAAATTTGGGGTATTGAGAGAGTTGGGTTGTCTTGCTTCGAACCGATTATTTATTGTATTTGATAATAATATATTTTGGTAGAAATTTATATAGGTGATAACAAGATCCTGACAAAATGTAACTATCAAGTAATAAACTTCAAAAACCAACTATAAATTAGTATCTATTTTTGTTCATCTGCACGCCGTATCCTGCATAGCAGGATAGACAGAAAAATTGTGAAACACTCAATTCTCCACTTTCCGGTTGAATTCAAGATAAAGTGGGTTGTCTGACGGAACTCAACGCTATCCTGTATCCTGCAAGTGGGAGGAAAATAAAAAATTGAGTGGTAATCAAACCCACCACCACCATCACCACCACCACCATATAGGCATTCAATAAATAAATAATAATCAAATATCAACTGCCCTCATTCTCCGACAACTAAGTTATAGTAAAACACAAAAAAAAAAAAATAAAAAAATAATTTTTAATGATTTATCAAACATTGTGCCTCCCGCAATCCCGTAACAATATTCCTATAGAAATAATCACAATGGGATCGACTGGAGGACACTCCAAGTTTTTCGAAAACAAAAGCTGGCGCTCTTAATATGAAAATATGTTCGTTATCGATTGTTATGAATGAAATAAATATGATTTTTTTCTCGTATATCTAAGTTTTTCTAGTTCAAGTATAATATAAATATATATATATATATATATATATATATATATATATATATATATATATATATATATATATATATATATATATATTATATATATATATATATATATATATAGTATATGTGACCTAGATCATGATACTGATATTGTATCATGGACAATTTGAGTTCTTTAATGGAAACAGATAGTAGTATATTTCGAATTTTTATTTTATATGGTAACTAGAATCATCCTCTTTATTTCGAAACATGGGAAATTTTGGATTTTAGATACAATTTTTCCCTAATTTTGGATTTTAGATACAATTTTTCCCTAATTTTGGATTTTAGATACAATTTTTCTCTAAATTGTTATAATTGTAGTTATTATGTTATTATCAACATTATTATATAGTTTTATATTTTCTAGAAATTAAATATGGGCGAGCAGAGAGAGCTTACTGTCTAGAATCTACTCAATATACACTTTATTTACATTTTCTGCATTACATTTTCCAAGTCTTCTTTTTCACATACAAAGTTACAATGGCCACTTTTTGTTGTCAAGTCCATATAAATGAAATTTTTTAAATTTTTTTTGTTCAATAAAGTCGATAATTTAATATTGACAGTTTTTTTTTATTTATGCCTAACTTATTTCAATGGTTAAATATCGAAAAAAAAACGAATACAGAAATACAAAAAAAAAACTTGCCTCTTATCCTTTATGCATATCACATATATATGAATATTATATTACATCTCCAGGTGTGATGTATACGAAATGAAGCTTGAGTAAAAAATTTATATTAACCAAATATCTACTTATTTCATTTGTATTATGTGTTGGATGGTCAATTATTTTATATTTTATCTAATAACATTTAAATACGATTTTTATAATATACTTCGGTATGTGGGTTCATTTTCCAATGGGGGAGAATCAATTGCTTACATTTTTTTCTTCGCTCTGTAACAACACAAAGTGTGGCGTCAACAGTTAACAGTCAACACTCAACCCACAATGTCTTGAAAGGCGGCGAAACACTAGGTTTCTTCTGCCAATAAATAACTTATCAGCACCTGGAATAAGGACCAGACCCTCATTAGAAGAACAGTTCCTAGCAACTGTATTATCATATTAAAAACCGCTCCATTACACTCGCTGCCCTGTAAGTAATGTCAGTTAGAGTCGCTAATAAAAAGAACATAGTTTTCATAATTGCAATATGAAACTATCCATTTGAGCGTGATCCTTCAAACGACGTAACGAGTCTAAAAACTGAATCCTGTAATAAGTTAATGCGAACAAAATTTGAGTGGAAGCAAAAAATGTAGATAAAATTGCCTTTTCCCCATTTTTAAATGTAATTAACACAACTTTGAGGCAATTATGAGAGAGCGAAGCTCTAATTAATAATCTGAAAGACCCTAGTATCAGTTGTTGCTTCGTTTTTTTTTTTTTGTATGTAGGTACTTTTATCCTTGCTTTTTTTTATTTAATTGGCTTTACGCTATTTGAACTTTAAGGCACAGTAGGCGCATTTAGGTCCTGCTAGTTGTCTAGTTGTTAGTTACATTGAAAAAATAATGGTATAGGAATTCAAGTCTTGGTTGATGTATTTTCAAGCGTATACAAGTTAGCGTATATAGCAGAGTATTTTTATAGCTTTTGTGGGCACAACCTAGGATTAAACTATTCTATATTGTCAAGTGTTTTTAAATATTCTAGAAAAAAAAATTGTTTCATTACTAGGACAAACAGCTTACAATTTAATGAAATTTTTAGATGGATTATTTCATTATTCTAAAATAAGTAATGTTTTACTGCGGATCATTACTGTCAGTAATTAATCCATGTTACTAATATTTATGTAAAAGTTTATATATTTTAAACTCTGGTCTGTATAAGTAAAGTTGTATAGTTAAGTGATTTATAGCGGAACACTTTACGCTGAGCATCTAAAAATTTGATTATTTTCGGTATATACTAAACATTCTCTAATAATATAATGTGAAATAAAAAAAAACAAAACTATGTTAGACGAAAGCCCTACATTCATCTAAAATTTAACATTTTTTTTGTCGCTAAGATTTAATATATGAAAATACCTTAATGCAGATCATCCATGTGAAGGACAATTGTGTGACTGTGCAGGGTCGCTCGCGCACTACAACACCTCATTGGAAAGCCCCACCTATTGTAAACCACGGGGTTTCTTCTATGGCAGCCGCAACCTCGATGACTTGTTGAAATATCACCATGACCTTCCTGCAGTAGCTCCTCTAGAGTGAAGAAGGTTGGAGATGCGCATACCGCCTTCCCCTACCCCCTAATCAACAAAGGCGGAGCGGATACTTACATAACCTAACTCACATTTATCGCAGGCACATCCTAACACTTTTTATTCAATAAATCTAATTTTAATAAACTTCAAACTCACCAGAAGTTATAAACTATTATAACCCCAATAAAAGTCCCTATCAGATTCAATAAAAACGCCAAACATCACAATGAGTTTACAATAACCGTTTGAATGAAGGCAATCAATATACAGATTTACGGATATTGCCAAAAAGCGGGTAGAAAGGGTTGTATGTTTTATACAGTTTACGAGGTCCCTGTGCGATGAACAAACGTTTTTACGCGTTCACAGAATCAAACTACTTAGCTATATCTGTTTTGTATCAAGTTTGTTGGTTCCTGAATCTGCCTTTTTTGAAATGGAGATTGTGACGTTATCACTAAGACTTAAAAAGGTGTGTTATTTTTCTTAGAGAACTGATTGTTCTATCTTTTATATATATATCTTCTTCTTCCTGGCATTAGTCCCGGCTTTTTGCCAGGGTCTGCTTTTCTTCTCTCTTCTATATATATATATATATATATATATATATATATATATATATATATATATATATATATATATATATATATATATATATATATATATATATATTATATATATATATATATATATATATATATATATATATATATATATATATATATATATATATATATATATATATATATATATATATATATATATATATATATATATATATATATATATATATATATATATATATATATATATATATATATATATATATATATATATATATATATATATATATATATATATATATATATATATATATATATATATATATATATATAGAAGAGAGAAGAAAAGCAGACCCTGGCAAAAAGCCGGGACTAATGCCAGGAAGAAGAAGATATATATATAAAAGATAGAACAATCAGTTCTCTAAGAAAAATAACACACCTTTTTAAGTCTTAGTGATAACGTCACAAAAAATCTCCATTTCAAAAAAGGCAGATTCAGGGACCAACAAACTTGATACAAAACAGATATAGCTAAGTAGTTTGATTCTGTGAACACGTAAAAACGTTTGTTCATCGCACAGGGACCTCGTAAACTGTATAAAACATACAACCCTTTCTACCCGCTTTTTGGCAATATCCGTAAATCTGTATATTGATTGCCTTCATTCAAACGGTTATTGTAAACTCATTGTGATGTTTGGCGTTTTTATTGAATCTGATAGGGACTTTTATTGGGATGATAATAGTTTATAACTTCTGGTGAGTTTGAAGTTTATTAAAATTAGATTTATTGAATAAAATGTGTTAGGATGTGCCTGCGATAAATGTGAGTTAGGTTAGGTAAGTATCCGCTCCGCCTTTGTTGATCAGGGAGTAGGGGAAGGCGGTACGCGCATCTCCAACCTTCTTCACTCTAGAGGAGCTACTGCAGGAAGGTCATGGTGATATTTGAGCAAGTCATCGAGGTTGCGGCTGCCATAGAAGAAATCCCGTGGCTTACAATAGGTGGGGCTTTCCAATGAGGTGTTGTAGTGCACGAGCGACCCTGCACAGTCACACAATTGTCCTTCACATGGATGATCTGCATTAAGGTATTTTCATATATTAAATCTTAGCGACAAAAAAAATGTTAAATTTTAGATAAATGTAGGGCTTTCGTCAAACATAGTTTTTTTTTTTTTATTTCACATTATATTATTAGATAATGTTTAGTATATACCGAAAATAATCAAATTTTTAGATGCTCAGCGGAAAGTGTTCTGCTCTAAATCACTTAACTATACAACTTTACTTATACAGACCAGAGTTTAAAATATATAAACTTTTACATAAATATTAGTAACATGGATTAATTACGACGTAATGATCCGCAGTAAAACATTACTTATTTTAGAATAATGAAATAATCCTTAATAATATATATCTTCTTCTTCCTGGCATTAGTCCCGGCTTTTTGCCAGGGTCTGCTTTTCTTCTCTCTTCTATATATGTATATATATATATATATATATATATATATATATATATATATATATATATATATATATATATATATATATATATATATATATATATATATATATATATATATATATATATATATATATATATATATATATATATATATATATATATATATATATATATATATATTATATATATATATATATATATATATATATATATATATATATATATATATATATATATATATATATATATATATATATATATATATATATATATATATATGTTCTCTCTTCTATATATATATATATATATATATATATATATATATATATATATATATATATATATATATATATATATATATATATATATATATATATATATATAGAGAGAGAGAGAGTGAGAGCAGAGCCCGGGACTTAGTGTAGTAAAGTGTAGGTTATCTTAACGCCTCCTCCTCTGCGGTCCTCTCTCTCTCTCCAAATTTAAAATAATTTTACCAGTGCCGCCATCGATGTATGGATGATAAGTGTTAAATGGCAGAACTCAACGCTGTGCTCCATTTTCTTATCAGAACGAGCAAATTAAATTCCTTCCTCCTTAACAGTGAACACCGGTTTTAAGAACTTACGAACCATCTGACATAAATAAGCATTCAGAATAATCATTCTGAAGCTTATTTATGTCACATTTTATGTCAGATATGTTACATTTTGAAGCAAATCTGCTTCAAAATGTTAAATATATAGTAAATTTACTTATTAAATAACAAAGTCGAAAGCTGTTTCCTAAATAGTAGTGACGGGAAAAATCACGAATAGAACTCAATACTGTGGCTCACTAGGCAATAATTCGGGCCGATTCAAAGAAGCCCTTGCTAATTGAGCTGCTCTGACCGCCTTCGGTAATTAGGTCGCGTCTTGCGGCAAAACTCCACAGAACACAACGCTAACAGAAAATAATATAATTTATATTTAAAAAAATAATTTTAGACGTTTACCCCAATTATTTACCTATTTCTATTTTGAATTGTGGGAGTTAAATGAAATGCCAATTGGCGTTGAGTTGTCATGTTTCTGATACGTTGTTGACTAAAACAATTTTTTTAGTAGCTTCACGCTGTATCCCGCACATAGCAGGGTAGGCTCCAAGTTTGAATCGAACACATAAACGTTGCGATTACAATATGACCACCCCATCCCCCTCTCATGATATAATTTTATTAAGTTAATACTTAGAAATATTGAACTAGTATACTACAGGAAGCACACCAAAAGCATGTAGATTTGTTTGATTAGGCTTTGTAGCTCTATTTCATTTTAAAGCACAGTTAAACTTAAGATGGCAAATATGTATTAAATACGATTGTTCTATTAATATCCAAACGAAATTAAAATTATGCCATTAGGCCAAGAAAGTCATGAGGACGCTGAGAATGAATATTGTATCTAACCTAGTGTTGAATATTACCTTATAGCTTAGATTTATTCAGACTTCATTCATAGATTCAGACTTCATTCATAGATTCAGACATATTATCCAATGGGTACAGATTCAAATCTGATTCATACAAAATTTCAATAAAACAGTTGTTAACTCAACCATGCATACACTTGATTATAGAGAAATAATTATAAAACAAGTATTAACGTCATTAATTGGTAAATCATTAATTTTATTCATTTTATTCATTACAATGATTGCGAATATGCGGAGTATAACTGGCACCAATTTATGAGTTTACCAATTAATTTTCAAAGTATAAATGAATGTGAATTTCGTAATTTGTGTATTACGACAAATATTGGCACTGATTGTTTTATACGTATATGTACATATATAGTATTCTATCTAGCCAGTGCTGCCTATAAACGTAACGATTGTAGCTTCGATTCCCGATTGAGGGAATAAATTATATTCATTGCCTCACTTAGGTGACAAAGTGAATTATTTAATTCCGCGACTCAACGCACGATGTCTTAAAAGGCGAAGTATCGTAACACAAAGTTCCCTCTGCCTTCTCTGACATATGTGCAAAACTAAGAAAAAATAAATGAATATGTAATTCCTTTTTTTTCTTTTTTATATCTTCGTAAGTCCAAGTATGATACGAGCACCAAGTAAACAATTAAATCTATAAAGATAATACCTTGTTCTCATTAATACCGGATTTAATTAAGTTTAAACAACAACAGCTCTCCTCGAGTGTTGATCGAACTCACTATTTCCAAAAATCAGTCAGATACTTGTAAATGCATATTAAGATTGTTTTAGTAATATTGAAAGTCAAATAAAATTAAATAGTGTTCAATAATATAAGCGTAATGTAACACAAATACAAACATACACATAATATGTATCGCCATAAATCTTTTATGGGGTCTGAAATTTACCATAAAAGACTTTGTTCTTATTTTTGCTACTATTACATAGAATATAATGTGATTGACTTTTTATCATATTTATATAACTAAAACATTTTTAATTGTTTCAGATTGTCTTCACCTGCAGCTGTATCGAGATCCAAAAGACCGCTACAAAAAAGGGCAAACCAAGGCATCACTCTCTCTTCAACATTTCCTGGGCTTTGAATCTGGATTTACTCTGGACAAAGAATCTAATACCATTGCCATAATATGTCAAGACGTAACAGTAGTTCTTGCGTTTGAGACTAGAGAGAGGCTTATAGCATGGCAAGTGAAAGTTGGTGGACAGCTCGGTTCTTCTAAGGAGTTTCTGGTGATGATTGGGGGTGGAGGGTCAAAGAAACTACCAGCAGGTCCTGCAAGGCTACATATACAAGGGAGAAGGTTCGCTCTTACTAGTGGAGTGCCACCTAGAGTCCTTGGATTATGGGAATTGGCTCATTTGAGGTAAGACTTACTCTGTAGATGTTTTATATTTTAAAAGTTAAGAAATAAATAAATTATTTTTTGGCTATCCTTATAATCTGTAAATTACAGAACGAATGCATGAAGATAAACTATAACAATTTATATAAAAACAACAATAGTTAGTTTTGTCAAAACTAAACTTAGGTTATTCAGTTTAGAACTTAAGTTGTAGTTGTAAATAAATAAAATAAACCATAAAATTCTTGGCTCGCAGTCACAGAACATACATAGTCAATAAAACTCGATCATTTCACGGTTGGATCATAAACGTTCATATGGTTTATGCAGTCTGGCCGCAGAGTTAATGGCACCAGCTTCCGTCGCGGCAGCCATTTTATGCGACGCACCGCCATTTTGTCGACGCCTCGTCCAGTTCTGTGACTTGGCACTGTTGATGTTACTTCAAGCTTAGTTTATAATAATATAACATAAATTTTCTTGAATATAGCTAGCAATATGTTAGTCCTTTTAGTATGTAATAATACTTTTTCTGAAATGTGTCCTACTGGTTGTGACATTATGAGTTCCGACACAAATGGTGTTTTTTTATTCAACTTTGCTTTATTCTCCAATTTATCGTCCGGTATACATAAATAATTCAGTGTCAAGTTTGAAGTTTTCCTTACCGAGGCTCACCTCGGTATAGAAATAGGTATGCAGAGAGCGCAGCATTTTTCTCTCCTTTCTCTCTGACTACTCCGCTTGGGATAAAGCATAGAGATATGTATAATATATATATGTGTCTAAATTATTTACTTGTTTCCTACTTATCTAAATTTTAACTATATATCCTTTACTCCTTTCCTCAGAAAGGAAAATAATTGACAATCAGAAGTGGATATTTAACCCACAACGATCACTTTTCCGTCAAATCCATAGATTAAATATTTGAAAAATATGGATATACCTAGACTTTCTACTACAACTATAGTAGCAACTGTAGTAGTAGTAGTAGACTGCTACTTTATTTGTAATAGAGACGCATAAACGTAACAAAAATAATATTAAGGTTTAACATTTAAATAGCTTCACGTTTTTTTCCGCATAATAACTAACTAACTCTAGTGTACAACACTCTGCTCCCTCCTTTTAACTTATTTTAAAGACAGTATGTTGAGTGGCGAAACTCAATGCCGCGCTTTATTTTCAATAAAGAGAAAATGATAGTAATTTAAACATAAAAATTCCCCTAATTGGTAATCGAACCCACGACAATCGCGTACAGCTGTCTTACCGCCACAACGGCCTCTTATTTAAAATATTATTATTGTAAACGCTTCATACATGGTAAAAAAAATCACTCACTCATTTTATAGGAACCTTCTTATGACTTGCCAACTTCGGAAGCTAATGCAAATATATTTAAAATTACGACGTCACGGTTTGTTAGGCGCGTGAAAAATGATCGGGTAATGTGAGTTACTATCGATGACACATTTTGTGAAGAAAACGGTTTTTGCTTAATTTAAGATGTCTTACATGTCTATATGTATATATATCTACATATATATATATATATATATATATATATATATATATATATATATATATATATATATATATATATATATATATATATATTATATATATATATATATATATATATATATATTATAGAATATTATTTGTAAGATGTATAACTCTAATGAATATGAATGATGGAAGTTTGTCAAAATGTCTATTCAAGCAAAGTGTCTGTGACTATTGATCTTGTACATCAATATATAAAACGTCGTTCTTTACGTCCGTCTATGTCTATGTCCATTTTTTCAGAAACGCGTGGATATAACAACTTGAAATGAATTTCGAATGCTAAAGTTGACTGTAACTTAGAGCAATAAATAAATAAAAGTTTCAAGGCATCGCAATTAATCGCGTCGCAAATAAAAAAATACGAACGTTTACTCTTTTTTTGTCCCCATTTTATATAAAATTCACCTTATAATTTAAGCATAAAGGGTTCTGTTGATTTAGAATCATTAAATTTACCTTAAAATACAAATATAAGAAAACTGGTAATCGATATCATGTAGTAAAAATCTATAATAAATTTATATCTGTAGCTCATTTCATACAAAATGGAAGCAAATTTAGATTTGTCGACTTTTATCAGCTCTACCTACATGAAGTCGCACTCACATTTGACTATTTTTTTTTTATCATCAATATTATATTATACTATATTTGACTTATTGATTGTCATGATAATGTAGCGGTATGTTTTACCATTGTTGTATAATATGTAGCTTACTTTGTTTGTTATTCAAATACAAGCTTTACCACAAGTAAGATTTGAATCCACAATAGACTCTAAAGTTTTGTTTGATATATATACATATATATATATATATATATATATATATATATATATATATATATATATATATATATATATATATATATATATATATATATATATATATATATATATATATATATATATATATATATATATATATATATACATATATATCTTGCTATAATCTCTTCACTCCCGTGGTCATATGGAAATGACTAACTCTAAGTGCTGTACGTACAGTGGGTTACTTTCAAAACAAAGAGATTATAAATTTAAACCAGTAGTTCTTGAGATAAGCGCGGTCAATCAAACAAACGCGGTCAAGCTTCACAACGTTAGTATAGATTTAGTCAAATAAGTACATGAATTTAACAAAACAAGTAAAACTGAAATATTCTGCATTTACATATCTATTAGAACTAAAAGACAATGTATGAGTTATCAACCACAGCTTTGCATGTGCCAGTCGTGCCGTAACAAAGTTTCGCTAGTTTATACTAATTTAAATATTATTTTGGTCTTTCTGCAATATGATGCCGTTATGGCACAATTGATGTATGCCTGTTTAAAATCAATATATATGGGTTCTTTTATTTTTTAAATCTAAGATCTGATGAGATATACTATGGGTAAAGCCTTAAAATATACCTTGATGTGTATATATGTATGTGTATTGATATGTATGCGTAAATATATATATATATATATATATATATATATATATATATATATATATATATATATATATATATATATATATATATATATATATATATATATATATATGTTTAGTTAATAATTTTATTTCACTCTACTTGTATTTCAATATATTTTCACAAAGTGATGTCGAAAATTAAACATGCTGAGGTTAACTTCATTAAGAATAAATTTCAAATATAAATAATAATAACATAATATTTCAACGGTTATAATATTTTTCTCTTATATAAATTATTGATAATTTCAGCTCACCACGAATTTATTGCTCATAGCCACAATATAGCCATGAAGAGAGTTAAAAACTTTTTTTTTTTTCAATTTCACATATACCTTATATTTCTTAATTTGTTATATAAAATTTATTAAGATATATAATAAAATCTAGAATATACAATTGGTGTTCCACAATATATACTTAATTAAATGTAATCTATCGACCTGATATTATAAATCTCTAACTTATAGATCGATATTGGTGAGATATATACTACACAGAATGATAAAAACATCTTTAATAAATACTGCTTAATATATTAAGTAATGAATAAATTAAAAATATAATCAACATTTATTTTCACTTCAAAGGCGCTACGGCGTAGTAGAAGGCAGATTTTGTTTCGAGGGAGGCTCGCATTGCGGGAAAGGTGAAGGACTACATATGCTCATAACCGATCAAGCTCAGGATATAACAGATGCTTTCGATCAAGCAGCCCAAGGGAATATCCAACCCAGAACACCGCGGAGCAGCGGTAAATATTGCTTATTAAAATCCATTGGTGTATAAAAAATGTTTATTTACTCGGAAAATATGAATACTTATAATTTACCGATCTCTTATTTCAAGCTCATATTTATATGATGGATTTCGACGAGTATTTTCGCTCCAAATGCTAACCAGGCCTCTAAATCTGAAATCGGTAGATTTAAATTTTTTCAGTGTTAAATACAACTAATAATTTGATATTCTCTTATATATTTTGTATATTTTATATATAAATTGTAATTTTTAAAAATATTATTTAAAGATAAAATATTTGTTTTAGGAACAGAACGCAGGTTTAAATCTCGACCAAATACACGCTTGTCAGATTTCAACTCAGGTGATCAATCATTGCCGGACACTGCAAGCGCATTATACGAAGAAAACTATTTTGGTGAAGACTGTGGAGAAGTCTCGCCCTTTTGGCCTTCAGCAGAGAGACGTGACTTTGATGAGAATGAATATAGGTCAACCACGGAAGTGGGAGTAAAGCCTCCATGGAGTGGAGCTGACCATGTCACATTAGAGCGTTGTAATAATTGTTTAACGAAACTTGGTGGAATGTCTCGATCATCAACAGTAGCCCTTACTTCTGGAGCTAACTTTAACCCTGCGTGGACAATGGAAGCAGTTCCAGAAAGCTCATCAGATAATTCTTCTAACAGCACTGAATATCTTACACCAAAAATAACGAGAAAAAACGAAGTTTGCCACTGTAAAGAAAAACCTCCTATTAGACCTCCGAAGCCAGCTCATCTAGACCAGAAGAAACCTCCAGCACCTTTACCTTTACAAGGATGTAGTTGTATTGAAAATGAATGTCCTAATAGTAATAGCAAAGTTGGCCCATATGAAAATTATGATGTTCCTAAGGTAACTTATAATGAGGTAAGTATAGTATCCTATAATACATATATTTCTTGAAATATTTTATCAACTTATTGTTTTTCGTTGTTTTAGTTGGATAATGCTCTCTGTAATTATGATACACCCAAGAGAATCAAGGCAGCTTTGGCTGATGACCTTTTTCAAGTAACTAATTCCTCCACACCAGAATCGCTGGTTTTAAAGAAGAAATGTGGTTGTATACTCAAATTTGGATCAAGAAAGAAACCAGTTATTGTGGAATGTAATGAAAGCCTACAACCTGTTGAGTGTCCGTGTCAAAAAGTTACAAATTGGGCAAATAACCTAATAAGTTTACCATACTGTAAAAGAAACACAAGCAGTGATAAAATTAGTACTGAAATTGTCAATACAAAATCTGATGATATGGCAATTTATGCGACAGTTGATGTTTCTAGAAAGACAAATAGACAAAGCACTATTACAGATCAAGATAAATGTCAAACTGACCCCAGTGATACACTATTTACTAATTATCAAAACATAGAACCCAAAGAGGAAAAAGAATTTGAAGGACCCTACGCAAATTACGAGAACCTGGAATTTGCCTTGTCTTTGGAATACTATGAAAATGCCAAAGATTTATTGAAAAAAGCAGGTGTAACTCAAAATGAATTAGATGCTCTCAGTGCCAACTTAAATTTAGCATCAAATTGTTTGCCACTCCCCTTGAAGCAAAAATCTTGCTTAAAATGTGGTAGTTGCAAATCATCCGCCTTACACGATGCAAAGACTAAAACCGATGAATATTTGCTAATGGAACCTACAAGAGATGCTAAAAATAGTTTAGTTAACAAAACAGGTCCAAATCCAGGCTACACTCCGATGTCCCCTAATCCAAATTGGTCGCAAAGCTTAAGACATCCCATGACAAAAATTTATAAGCCGGAAATCGAAAAATCGTTTAGCATTCCAACTCTGAATGGAAGTGGCAGTTGCGTCCAAAACTTTGAAACATCTAATAAGGAAGCAATACAAAAAAGATCGAGTTCCGTAGACTCTGCTCGACTTCTTGAAGATTTGAAAGAATTCGACAGCAGTATAGGAAGCCACGCTACATCTTCATCCATGGAAACACTGCGAAATCTAGCATTGGAGAATAGATTAACACCACCATGTGATAATGATAGAGATTGCTATGACTGCTGTAAGTCATCAGGCTCTGAAAATAAGACATCTGAAGAGAGCTCCTCAAAGGATTTGCCAAATTTACGAAATAAGCATATGGATAACGCAGCTATAAAAAGATCCTCTAGTGTTCCTTGCAAGGGTGGTAACCGAGATTCGTCCAGCTCAAATGACTCTGGAGTATCGAGCTGTTCACTCAAACATAGTGGTGGTGAATTTCAGGAGTTTGAAATGCCACTAACGTCAGGTCAGTCGAGATATCAATATATGGTTCATAAAAGATTACGAGGAAACTTGTCAGGATCAATACATTCATCACTGCCGAGAAAATCAAAATCGTCAGATCTCTTAAGAGACCAACCAATGCAGATACATAAAACGAATGCTCATGCGAAATCATCGTCTGCGGAAGCTGAAGTTCCAGTACTGCCACCGAAACAATTTAAAGGTAATCTAATCTAATCTAATAAAAGTGTATAGTCATTTGTTTTTTTCTACAATGTGAGGGTTCTATTATTTTAAATATTTTTATGTAATAATTATTTGCAGGTGTTTTAGACACACACAGTACCTCCAGTGGCACTTCAGATATGTCTGATTATATTGAAACATTGTCTCTGACGTCGTCCCATTCATCGTCGGAAACTCCTAGTGGGCCGAGGTAGTTCATTTTAATTTTTACTTCATATTCTATTTCGTTTTAATGTTATTGCTTTAGCTTTTTTCAGGCAGATAGAATATAATTAATTTTATCTCACCATAGCGAAGAAAATAATTCATTTATTTTACACAGTGGGATTCGAATTTAGAACCATCGCATTTACAGCCATTGCACCATGACGCTCTAAAGTACAAAGGATTATTGAAAATATATATTTATATATAAAAATATATTTTCTTTATAGGATCTGTCGTCAACCAACAAGCACACTACGACCGCGATCAGGCAAGGAGTACCACAACTTGGACCCCATCATCACATCCATTTACAAGAATGGGAAAGACCTGGCTAATTATTCTAACCTGCCATAAATATATATAAAGTAGAATATAACTTAATTTAACATTTAAAAGATGAAAATATATACTTATTCAGTATATCTACAATTATATGTCTATATAATCTGTTTCGCTCGCACGTATACAGAGTATATATGTGTACGAGAAGGATAGAAGTAACTGTGTGGCATTAAGTACGAATGAGTTCAGTAATTTGTTTGCAATATAAAAAATATTTAATTTAAGAATTTTAAAGTTTATACATAGAGTAGATATGCATAGAAATATCAGGTAAAGTAAAAAAAAAAAAATTCAAAGATGCTTACTTTTAATTTTTTTGAAATATTTATTTTGCAGTGCATATGTTTCGCCTACTCTATGAATACTACGAATAAAGGTTTCATATGAACATGTCATATGCTTTTTTCTTAACAAAAACTTAATGATTTAAAAAAATACAAAATAGGACAGACTACAAAGAAACTTATTTTGTGACATATAAGACTGAATTTCCAATTACACAATTTTTTGTCTATTATATTTGTGTTCTAGTCATTTTGTTATGTTTTTGTATAATATTAAAATACAAAATGTATAAATTTGTATAAAGATACGATAGACACAACGACGCATTTAGACGGTAGAAAGAGCGTTTTATACAATATTTATTACGTCATACACCTTGTATATGTAACCCTTTGAGATTTATGTATGAACAGATATATGTATGTATGAAGTCTAAGCAGGATATATTGTTATTTGTCTATAAGCGATATATATATGTATATGTATATACATATATATATATATATATATATATATATATATATATATATATATATATATATATATATATATATATATATATATATATATATATATATATATATATATATATATATATATATATATATATATTATATATATATATATATATATTATATATATATATATATATCACTTATTTATTTAAAATGACAATCATATGTTTAAACCAATATTGAAATAAGTAATGAAGTTACTATATTTTCAAATTTTTATTTGAAACGAAGCCTACGTGATGTGTGCTTTTTTTAGCTGGATCTCCACTTCCAATTCAGCAGTGGAATTCCACGTAACGATAGTCTCCCAGCGAGGTAAAACGAAACGAGTGGGATTCGAAACCACAATCCTAGATCGATAATCAGATTATGAACGTTGATGACTACCAGATGATTGTTTTCTTTTAAACACATATTTACATTCGACTATCGGCCCTCAAATCAAGTATGGGAATTACCTATTGACTTTAGTCACGTTGACAACTAGATCGTAAATGAATAAAGTACAGTACAGTACAGTACAGTACAGTACAGTACAGTAAGTAACAGTAAATAATAATGATCATCAATATTATGTTTGATTAATAATTAATAAAGTCATTAATATTTTTGATGAAATTTATTAAAATCATTGATACTATGATTAATAGTATTACAATAAAAATTTTGGATATTTGTATTAAACCCTATACTTGAAGAATTTATTAATCCATTTAATTTCCTGCTCAGATTTCCATACAACATATTTTGTATATTGAGATAATAAAATAAAAATGTAAAAATTTTATGACAGCTGCCATTTCTTTTTTGTCATCTATTACATGAAGCGTGGGACAGTCATACAGTTTTTTTTAAAGTGACAAAATGGGGTACATTTTTTGCCACATCCCTACGGAACCCTAATAAGTTTATTCTGAGGGAATAGATCAAATATTATAACACGTATCGTTATTATTTAGTTTTTATACGGAACGATAGTTACCTACATTATACCATTTCATATCAAAATATTCCTACGCTTCATCTAATAACGAAAAGTATATAGAACGCCTTTTTAGTGAACTAATTTAACTACAAGAAATATTTTTTTAATGTTATTCCTTTATACCTTTCTTCCATTTTTTATAATTTATCTAGTTTACTAAGAAGGCTGCAATTTAAGTAAAACAAAAGTTAATGTTACTTACATATCTATTGTAAGTTCGCTAGTATATAGTATATACCCACCCGTATCCTAACGTTACCATTGTATACCTGCATATAAATAAACATAATAAAATTTAGTTATTTGTAAACACGTATATGTTTTATTTATCCTTTTATAGAAATAGAAATAGGCTGTAGTAAAAATTCTGACTTTAAAAACTGGTTTCTTAGTGGCATAGCGTCTGACTATAAACTACTACTGGATGGAATAAACTTATTTCTTCATTTCCTCACTCTGGAAACAAGGCAAACACAAATTCAGCGGAAAGCGGGAAACGGAGTGTCTTAACACTGGGCTCCCTCTGCCTACCCTACTAACCCGTAACCCGCAACGTAACCTAATAAAAATATCCTCCTTAATAATGAGGTGTTTCATTATCTCCATCGTAGACTTTACTAGAAAGTTGCATTGCACTGCTTAAAAAATAATAATAAAAAAAGAAAAAGAGTATTGTACCACTAAGTTCTCCATATATAGCATTTAAGATACGAATGGCGCAGTGGCTCAGCCAAACCTGTAAAAGCGACAGTTGTGGATTCGATGCCCACTCAAGGAGAATAAATTATTTTCGTTTTATTCGCTCTGATAACAAGACAAAGCACGTGTTGAGTTCCACCAACAAAAATTAAAAAGAAAATAAAATTATATTTATGTATATTTCTATCAAGTTTAGGCTAAGCCTTGAAAATTTACAACATAAACAGCGGTCTTAAATGCCGTAGACTCTATGTGTTGCTAGCAGTGTGGTGCCTAAGTTAGGGTTACAAATACTAAGAGACTAACAGGGAGGCTGTGAATCCCAGATTTATCTCGTCTGCGGGTAAATGCGGCTTGCTACTAACGGAAGGGAATATGGTACTTAATATGTAAAATGCGTTTTGTCAGACTTTATACTATTGTAATTTGTACAGCATTAATATAATATAATATTTTTGAGACAATTAAATTACTGCGGGGTAAATTCGATAGCCCAATATTTTTATTTGCAATAACAAGCTATGCTATCTATATAACAACTAAGTGCCTCAAACGGGATTCAAACCAGCACGTTCACATACACGTTCCAACTATGCTAGAATAGCATTATTTCACTACATAGAGGTATTATATACAATAATTAACCAGATATTACGAAAACTAAAAGTTTAATTTCAAAAATCAGAGCAAACTCCCGCCTCCCGTATTTCCCACAAAGGAAAGTTTTGAACCAGAACAATGATCGTTTCGTTTTTATTCGGTCGGAGCTCGGAATAATTATAATATTAAAACAATGTAAATGAAAAGGATTGTTATGGTGAGTGTTAAGCGTTATGGTAGTTTTTAAACTAAATAACTTTACTGAGGCCGCAGTGGTGTAGTGGCTGAGTGCGGGTTCGACACCAGTCAGGGGAATTAATTACTTATATTTTCTCGCTCTGGTATCAAAACAAAGCGTGGGGTTAAGTTGCACTTCCTAACACATTATCGCTCGAAAATTGGGCGGAAAGTGGGGAGCGGTAACTTAACTAAAGGTTCTTAGACATTTGACGAATTTGGTACACTTACACTTGGGTCGGAGGTCCAAGACGCTGCTCTGAGCGCCTCGCCGTACAACGCGGTGCGCACGCGCATGATGAATCCTTGAAATCGTAAGTAATTCAGAAAGAGCAATTCATATGGGGTAATAGTCGTCCTTCCGGTGGGTTTGGAACTCACACCTATTAGATCTAGTTCACCACCAACCATGTGTCAACTATACCACGCCATTATAATCATCAACGACCCTTCCCCTCATTATTATGCACCAGCTAGAGCTTGTTGTCTTAATACATGGAACACAAACACAAGGTAAAACAGACCGCTAAATCTAGATAAACCTGAGATTGAAAATAAATATTGTTAGTGGTAATTAGGCGGAGATTATTCAATCTGCATATACGAGTACACAGTAGACAACTGTACTGTAAATAAAAAAAATCGTAGTACCATAATGCTAAAGGACCATAGACCATAATACCAAAGACGTACCCTTACGTATAAAGATCGATAAGTCATGTATGTCTGTCTGTCGGTCTGTATGTCACAATCGTTTCTCTGTTTTTGTCTTTACGTATTTTGAATATTTTGGGGTATTTTTAATTTTTCGAAAATTTGACAACAAAATATCTTAAACATTGTGTTCTCCATATCTATCTCTGCCTTGTCTTGTGGAAGGATTACGAATTTAAGCATAATGCTTAGAATTGGTCTAAGTTAGACTAAGTTATATATTAATTAAATCCTTAATACTCATCAATACTTTCCACCTCCTAAGGATACTCGACTCATTTACCAGCTACTTTAACAACTTTGTAAGCTAAAAACTAATATGAAAAGACCTTATTTGTAGAACAACGACTTCACTAGTAATATAAATTCTTATCCAAAATCAGGGTTAACCATTTATTCTTAGTAAACATTCTATAAACAATGATTTAGGCAATTGAGTGGATAGTTTCAAGGAATCTAAATTAATATAATAATTGGCATAATATCAACTGCTGTTATCCAAAGTATTTCTATTAAAGCTTAATCGAGCAACTTGCTGGCGGAATTCGGATCCATTAAGATCCTAATGATTTATATAGATCATTTTAGTTGATAATAATTATCATTTTATTTTAGACTTTATCCAGAAATTACGAAAATAAAGATTAGTACTAATTTATTTTACTTAATATATATTAGCAATTTTTTTTTTAAATTGTTTTATTTAAATTTATATTCACTTTAATAGGGGGCTCTCTCTCCATTGTACAATTTACATTTTATATGTTGCTTAATTTTTGACAAAACACATGACAGTAATCGGTTCAAATCCTACTTGAAGCAATCATGATACTATTTATTAGGATATTAATGATGTATGTAGATTTTATAATTTTAATTTTTCAGATTTATTCATTTAATTTTTTTAGATTTTTTCATTTTATTTAAGAGGCCGCCGTGACAGTGTCTGAGTGTAAATGCATCGGTAGTGGGTTAGATTCCCAATTGGGGGAATAAATTATATTCTGCAGTTTCGTTACTCAACAACACAATGTTTTAAATACTACTATAGGACTCTATTTTTTGATACTATATATATATATATATATATATATATATATATATATATATATATATATATATATATATATATATATATATATATATATATATATATATATATATATATATATATATAATATATATATATATATATATATATATATATATATATATATATATATATATATATATATATATATATATATATATATATATATATATATATATATATATATATATATATATATGTACTTTGCATAAATATGCAAAGTTTAATGATAATGCAATAATTTTAAATATATATAGCTATTCAAAACATTAAAAAGACGTTTTTATTAAAAAACTTAGTAGAAAATATATTATAATAATTTATGAATAAAAATATTACTTATCATTTCTATATATTAAATAGCATCCTATGTTTATTTTGTTACAATACAATACATTTATTCATAAAATTAATATAATTTTTTTTTATTTATTTTTTCATAAAAACCTTTAGTATAATATTTGGAAAACAATGTTAAAGCACTCTGGTGCTATATTGAACTATTTTGCCTCCATCTTTACCTCCAATATATATTAGAGTATTAATATATCTGTTACAAATCAGTCCAGAAGGTATTACGGTCCATGGATGCGAATCAATTAGTAGATACAAATTTAGTAACTTTGCGATAGTTAGCAGATTTTGATTCATTGATAGTATCGAGTTGTGGATAGTTTAGTTGAATCTTATATTACAAGTTATATCGTATCAGAGGCGCACTCAGATATATATATATATATATATATATATATATATATATATATATATATATATATATATATATATATATAT
Organism: Dione juno; assembly: GCA_037127375.1. NCBI lineage: Eukaryota > Metazoa > Arthropoda > Insecta > Lepidoptera > Nymphalidae > Dione > Dione juno. Next base: position 1,749,451 of record JAXRJS010000066.1, read on the forward strand.
ATATATATATATATATATATATATATATATATATATATATATATATATATATATATATATATATATATATATATAAATATTCTTTATTGTACTAAAAAAAAAACATAAGAGTAACAACATTAAAAAGAAAAGTTAGTACATAAGGTGGACTAATCCCTATAAGAGATCTCTTCCAGCCAACCTATAGTAGTGGATGAGTTTTTAAGCAGCGGGTAAGAATATAGTACAATTAATTCTATAATAAATTAGAAATACATATATAATTAATTATATGTCACACACATATATATATATATATAATATATATATACATATATATATATATATATATATATATATATATATATATATATATATATATATATATATATATATATATATATATATATATATATATATATATATATATATATATATATATATATATATATATATATAGATATATATATATATATATATATAGGTTATATATATATATGTATATAGGTTATCACATTGATGACTGTCTGAAAATCAATTTACTCGTTTAAACTAGCGAGTAAGTGCTTTTTTAATTGACATTTGAAGGAAATTATGGTTGGACTATTTTGGATGGATTTAGGAAGTTGGTTCCACAGGGTTGCAGCATACACTGAGAAGTATTTCTGAAGGTATTTAGTATTACTCTTAGGTATGTCTAGTGTCGGTATGACACACGACCGCCTAGAGCGTGTGGGAGTGGGAAGTATGTTAAAACGAGAGCGGAAATAAAGACGAAAATTTTCATAATTAAGAATTTTAAAAAGGAGTGTAAGGATGGATGTGCATATCTCGGCGAAGGCGGATAGGAAGCCAATTAAGCTGAGCGCGAAATTGAGAAACGTGGTCAAACTTACGCAAACCAAAGATAAATCGTATGGCGAGATTTTGAAGACGCTCTAGCTTGTTTAATAGCTCCTCGGTCACATCCAAATAGCAAACGTTGGCGTAGTCAAGAATTGGCAGGAGAAGATATTGCGCAAACATAATTTTGGTTTTGTGAGGGAGAAAATATTGGAGACGCTTGAGAGCATGGAAAGAAAATGCATGCGTTTGCTAATATCATTAATGTGTGAAGTCCAAGACATATTACTGTCAAAAATAAGGCCTAAATTTTTTATGTTTTTACAGTATTTAATTTCCACTCCCGAATACAAAATTTTCGGCGTTGAGTTCCAACTGATTCTACCTCTAATCTTATTACTACTAATAATAAGAGTTTGCGATTTTTTAGGGTTAACTAGTAAGCCAAATGATTCAGCCCAAAACTGAATACCAATAAGATCCTTGTTTAGAGTTTCGATAGCCTTAGGTAATTCATTCAAATTACAATGTTTATATAACTGCAGGTCATCTGCATACAAATGATAGGGAGAAGAAATGAAAATAAAAAAAAGAAGTGGAGAGAGAACGCCGCCTTGAGGTACGCCAGCAGTGAGTTCCAACCATGATGATGTGACACCGTTAGCTTTTACACACTGCCCACGACCGAAGAGATATGAACAGAACCAGTTGATAACTGGAGAAGAGATGTTAGCTGCGCGAAGAGCGCCCAGAAGTATATCAAAATCAACAGAATTAAAAGCGCTGCTGAAATCAAGTAGTACCATCACGGTGAGCTTGGTGTTATCCATAGCACAACGTATGTCCTCAGTGATATTCAGCAACGCAGTAACTGTACTGTGGTAGGGACGGAAGCCAGATTGATAAGGACATTATTATAAGGATTTTTAGAGGAGAGAAAACCATGAAGTTGATTGTTTACGAAAGATTCAAGAACTTTGGATAGGAGGGGAAGAACAGATATAGGACGATATTCAGCAACGGTAGTGGGGTTGGAAGTTTTAGGTAAGGGAACGACATACGCATTCTTCCACTGAGCCGGAAAAACATTACTTGTCAGTGAAAAATTTATTATGTGGGTGACCACTGGTTTAATGCTTTCCAACACAGGTAGAATCATGTCGAGACTGAGATAGTCACTTCCAATGGCTTGAGAGGAAATAGATTTGATACACTTCCTGACATCATCTTCAGAAACAGTTTTGAAAGAAAAGAGAGTTGAGTCTTGTAGGACAGCTTGTGACAAAATCTTAAGAGTTTCAAATTTAATTTGGGGGCTTATATTTAAAGGCAAAAAGTAAGTAAACAAGGTAAAAAGGTAAAAAAATAATTTAATTCATGGAGATTTATATTTACGGAATGAGTATCATTGAAATTACCTACCCCTAATGACTCTAAGAATCTCCAAACTTGTGCTTGACTGAGATTCTGGTTTATATATATATATATATATATATATATATATATATATATATATATATATATATATATATATATATATATATATATATATACAAGATGTGTATATATACAATATGAATATGTTCAATATAAACCGTTAAAAATATTAAAATTTGTGATATAAATATAATTTGTATATATAATAACGATTTGTAATTAATCTTTTAAGTTATTTATATGGCTCATAATATATTTCCAAGACTATCCAAACTCCCCGTAATAGCTCTAATTCAATTAGCTGTGTAAAGGTCCGGACCGTGCCTCGTTTCATTACCGTCATTAGATCCAAGTTTCATGTACATTATGAGGTTGTTTTTTGTGAGTTATCACAAAATAGAGATATTTTATAATATTTAAATATATATATATATATATATATATATATATATATATATATATATATATATATATATATATATATATATATATATATATATATATATATATATATATATATATATATATATATATATATATATATATATAAGTAATCTTAAGTAAACTGTTTTGCGTTCGTTTCGATAGTCTTATATAGATAGTCTTAATATATTTACGTATTCAAAAATAAAAGCATTCTTCCTTATTTCATCAGCTACCTGTCAGTGAGAGTCCCGTCAAAATCAGTTCAGCCATTTCGGAGATTAGCCGAAACAAACAGATAAAAATTGTAAAAAATGCAATTTTAGTATGCACCGTATATACTATATACATATGCATGTAGAGTGGTTATTTTAATATTACAAACAGATACTCCAATTTTATTTATAAGTATATATATTATTTATTGGCAGCTGTCGTGTCAGAAGAAATTACTTAAATACTCTAGGTCTAAAATAAAATAAGGTGTTGCCTACACAAAGTATATAAAAACTCCACGAAAGCAATATATTATGAAGAGATCGTAACAATAATTTTAACACTAATAGACTTGTCTCTGTCTCACTTTCATTATTATCCACCTTCAAAATTAGAGTTGGCGAAGTTAGCAATAATAAAAGGGTGTAAAAGCATTAGCATATAGCGCCTACATGAACCTTTATCCATCCAAAGGCTAAAAGTCAACATTTATGATTAAAAAATCATACCATTCTATTCCCTAAGCAACAAGTAGATAAGGCATCTTATTGCAATCAGCAATTCAAAATGGACTCCCGAATGTAGCCCTATATTAGACTGAAGTGTGGCATATTCATTGCTCGTTTTTCTAATATTAATAATATTGAGCTATTTTGGCCGTAATAGTCGTGGTCGTGGTTATTTATCCCCTCTGGAATACGGATTGTTTCGACACTAAATTCTCCTTGTTATGCTAAGCAAACTGAAAAGTAATAATTGTAGTATAACTATAGTGCTATTGTAGGATAGCTTAAAATACCTCTCCATATGATCAATATTCTTAAATTCTGATATTTAAAATGTAATATTTCAATCTAAAAAGATAAAGTAAAAGTATATTTACATTTATAATAAAAATATATATAGTTAGGACCGCTGTTGGCGATATAAAACCCTTCCCAATTACAGTAGGGGTTCATCAAGGCTCAGCTCTTAGTCCACTTTTATTTAATGTAGTGCTAGATACTGTCACGGCTCACATCCAGGACCAGCCTCCGTGGCTGATGATGTATGCCGATCACAAAGCACTCATTGACGAGAGCCGCCTGACGCTGGGGCACAAAGTGAACGTCTGGAAAGCTACGCTTGAGAACGGTGGTGTAAAGTTAAATGTGTTGAAGACCGAGTACATGACTTGCGGGAACCCGGACTCGAATACTATCCATATAGGTCCTTTTTTTTTTCACAGGGAAATGCTTTTACGCAGACCATCCCTGAGTAGGACACTTGTGTCCTACAGAGGAATGGTACTGTGGGGCTCATCGAACCCGACACTACCCACTAAAACCCAGCGGAAACCCTCTCCACCTATATGAGATGCTGCAGGATCACTTGCGCATGCCACTACAGCACCTCAGTGGAAGGCCCACCTAACGTGCCGTAAGGCCACTATCGCCTTCGGGGAGCCCCAGGGTATCTTCCAGGGCGCCCGCAGTCTCGATGACTTGCGGTAAGATCTTTATGACCTTACTGCAGTAGCTCCTCTAGGGTCAGGGAAGTTGGAGATGCGCGTACCGCCTTCTCCTACCTCCCGGTCTACGACGGCGGAGCAGATCTGCATCCATCCATATAGGTCCTGAACCAGCCGTTAAATCGGAAAAGTTCAGGTAATTTGGATCCATTATGTACGAGTCCGGAGGCATCAACCACGATGTCCACGCCCGGGGTCCGTGACGTAGCGGATAAGCTCCAAGAGCGTCGTCTGAGATGGTATGGCCACGTTTAGCGCTGGCCTAAGAACTATGTCGGAAGAAGATGCATTGATATGTCTGTCCCTAGAGCAAGACCCCCCCGCCACCCAAGGATGAGGAAGGATGATGACTAACCACTGAGGATGCTCAAGACCGTGCAAAGTGGAGTCGATTAAGTAGGAAAGTAGACCCTGGCAATAGGCCGGGATAATGCTAAGTAGAAGTAAGAAGTAAATAATAAGAATATAATATATATATATATATATATATATATATATATATATATATATATATATATATATATATATATATATATATATATATATATATATATATATATATATATATATATATATATATATATATATATATATATATATATATATATATATATATATATATATATATATATATATATATATATATATATATGTATATATATATATATATATATATATATATATATATATATATATATATATATATATATATATATATATATATATATATATATATATATATATATGATATATTATATATATATATATATATATATATATATATATATATATATATATATATATAGATATATATATTATATATATATATATATATATATATATATATATATATATATATATATATATATATATATATATATATATATATATATATATATATATATATATATATATATATATATATATATATATATGTAATAACAATATAACTAATTGCGACTTGTACATGGAAGATATATTAAAAAAACGAATGTAATATTGGAGGCATTTATCAATGTGATAGAAACCAAAACATTCACTTTTATTTTTTTTGTCTATTTATCTGTGTACGCTTATCTCAGAAACTGTTTTTTTAGTTCCCATCGCTTAAATATAAAAAAAATATATCAAATGTACAATATACAATGCATATCATATTAGAGTAAATCCGAAAATATCGATGCCATAAACGGCTTGCTAGTTTATTTATAATTTTTCCCCTAAATGGTGATCGAACCCACAACTTTACAGCCCAACGCTGATCCATTGCACTACTGTACTGTGATTATTCATTTATTGACTGTCATCAAAACTGTTTTTCTATAAGAAAAGCGGCAATGTAAACTCTACCCATTTGCTCCCTGTCCTAAAAACACCGCAGGGCACGGTCACCCTCATCCAGTGCTCTACATTAAAATTCATTTTACCAAACGTCACGTTATTCCGCTATTCCTCTGGGCAGTCCACATTGTGACGGGGGTTGAAGGGACGAGATGTGCTTTAGATAATCTGTTACAATATTTAAATTACATTTTTGTATGCATTATATTGTGAGTGAATGTGTGTATGTATGTTCTATTTAATGTGGGACTTAGGGTTCGTTATTTTATTGTTCATATTTACCTATTTTTTGTTTTTGTTTTTGTAAAATAAGGTGTAAGTATATATATATATATATATATATATATATATATATATATATATATATATATATATATATATATATATATATATATATATATATATATATATATATATATATATATATATATATATATATATATATATATATATATATATATATATATATATATATATATATATATATATATATTAAATTGCTCGTTCTTCATTCGAGTAAAATAAAGCTACGTTCAGTTTAGTCACTTATCACATATTTTCTTAAAAATGGGTTGAAAGTGGATAACGAACCGTTTCATCTGTCGCTCCCTCCCTAGCTACTTCACAAAATACTTAAAAACATATAAATTCAAAGTATTCAATCTATTGGCTCTCATGTCTTGTGTCACGACATCCAGCAATCGCTTCCTTGGGCGTCCGGGTGGTCTAACTCCACCAGGTCCAACTCCACAGACATGTCAAGGTACTTCCTTCCGACATAGTTCTCAGATCGGCGCATAACATGGCCATACCATCTCAGGCGACGCTCTTGGAGCTTATCCGCTACGTCACGGACCCCAAGACTACCTCGAATGAATGTGTTGCGTATGCGGTCGGACCGCGTAACGCCACACATCCATCTCAGCATCTTCATCTCCGTGACGTGAAGCTCCTGAGTGTGCCGAGATAATGTTGGCCAACATTCGCTGCCGTATAAAAGAACCGGTCGGATAATGCTCTTGTATATCAGTCCCTTGAGCTTGGGCGGTATTCTGCTATCACAGACTACACCAGTGACCTCCCGCCATTTGGCCCAGGCAGCGTTTATACGGGCATGGATATCGTGGTCGATGCCTCCAGACTCATGCATAACGGCTCCAAGGTACCTGAACTTCTCCGACTTAACGGCTGGCTCAGGCCCGATATGGATGGTGCTCGAGTCCGGGTTCCCGCAAGCCATGTACTCGGTCTTCGACACATTTAGTTTGAGACCACCGTTCTCAAGCGCACCCTTCCAGGCGTTCACTTTACGCTCCAGCATCAGTCGGTTCTCGTCGATGAGTACTATGTCATCGGCATACATCATCAGCCACGGGGGCTGGCATTGGATGTGAGCCGAGACAGTATCCAGCACTACATTGAATAAGAACGAACTAAGAGCTGAGCCCTGGTGAACCCCTACAGTAATCGGGAAGGGCTTGGTGTCGCCAACAGCGGTCCTAACCACTGAAGCGGAGTCGTTGTACATATCTCTGATAACCTCAATATAGGCTTCAGGGATCCCCTTGGATCGCAATGCCCACCAGATACACTGACGTGGCACACAGTCAAAGGCCTTCTGCAAGTCCAAAAAGGCCACATGCAGAGCTCTCCTTTTTCCCTGTAAGCCTCCATCAAAATTCTGAGGGCAAAAATGGCGTCCATAATGCCTGATCCTGGTTGAAACCCATACTGAGACTCAGAGACAGTACATTCTTGGCGGAGCCTGAGGCCGATCATGCGCTCGAAGAGCTTCATGGTGTGGCTCATAATCTTAATGCCCCTATAACTACCGCAATCTTGAACACTGCCCCTTCCTTTGTAAATAGGGATAATAAAGCTCTGCCGCCACTGATGTGGCATCTTTCCAGTATTCAAGATACGGTTAAACAGGTCAGTAAGTATAAGCACACCAAGAGAGCCCAACGATTTCCACGCCTCGATTGGGATGTCGTCAGGTCCTACCGCTTTTCCGTTCTTGATGCGTCGAAGACAATTACGAGTTTCGCCACGGGTTATTGGAGCAACAAGTCCGAGGTTAGGAGATAATTCAGGAGGAAGACTACAAGACTGCTGAGTGTTCAGCAGCTCCTTAAAGTAGCTTCTCCATCTCTTCTTCACAGAGGCATGACTACAAAGCAACGTGCCCCGAGAATCTCTGACGCAAAGACATTTTGTAATATCCTGCGTCGCTTTATCTCGAGCACGAGCCAGTTTGTATATGAGCTTCTGCCCCTCCACAGTTTCAATTTTATCGTACAATGGCGACAAACTTTCTCTGCGGGCTCTGGCTACAGCTCTTTTGCTGGCCCGTTTCGCTGCTTTGTACTCCAGTCTGTCTTCAGGAGAGTTGGAATGCTGCCATTCTTTAAACGCAGCCTTCTTTTCCCGAATGACCCCCTGCACCTGGTCATTCCACCACCATGTCTCCCTGTCGATGACACGCCCACCCTTAGTAACGCCAAGAACTCGCTTGCCCGCCGCAATGATTGTTGAATGAGCTCGATCCCATGCAGTCTGAGCGGTCTCGGTGTTAGTCAGTAGATTTTGACTCTCCACCTCCGCCAAGAAGTCTGTCTGCATCGGCCCATTCAACAACCACCACTTAATCCTAGGCTTGCGTTTCTCAGCTACTTTCTTTTTCGGGGTAACATTATAGTCCATGACAAGGAGGCGATGTTGGGCCGTCAGGCTTTCGCCGGGAATGACCTTACAGTTGGTCACCCTGCCTATATGACACCGTCTAGTCAGCAAATAATCAATTTGAGTTGAGTGGGACCCGTTCTTATACGTTATAAGGTGCTAAGGTTTCTTCTGGAAGAAAGTGTTCACGATGGCCAGATCAGACGCAATGCAGGTTCTTAGAATATTTTCCTCCCTCTGCATTGCGAAGACCATATCCAAAACCCCCGTGAACACGTTCATACACCTCAGCGACCCTACCCACGTGACCGTTCAAGTCCCCCCCCAACTAAGATTGCTTCGGTAGACGGTATAGCGAGTAGGACCTCTTCACACTGCTCCCAGAAAGTCTCCTTTTCAGCCGCGCTACAACCCGCCTGGGGAGTATAAGCACTGATTAAGTTTGTGATTACGCCCTCGATCAGTACCTTTACCCGCATCAAGCGGTCGCAGCGACGGTCAACTTCAAGAAGCCCATTCTGATATATATATATATATATATATATATATATATATATATATATATATATATATATATATATATATATATATATATATATATATATATATATATATATATATATATATATATATATATATATATATATATATATATATATATATATATATATATATATATATATATATATACATATATATATACATATATATATACATATATATATACATATATATATATATATATATATATATATATATATATATATATATATATATATGTATGCATATCTTTTTATAGAGTCTAGTGGCGCAATGGGAGACTCGACGGAATAAGTTACTTTAGTTCGAGAAATTGTCCAATCAGCTGATAATCACTTATAGTAATCATTTATTTACTTAGTGTTTTTTTTTTATGTGGGTTCGATTCTCATTTACGAGAATGTACTATTTGCTCAGGAAAAGACGAAACGCGGCGTTGAGTTTCTCCAGCATTACGTAATGTCCCGAAAATTTATCGGAAACTGGAAAACGAACTGTCTTAATACCAGATTTGCTCTTTCTATTTTGCTATATTACACGGGAAAAATAAAATTTACAAAATGTTTAAAAGGAGAATTACCAACTGACCACTTTACAACGGGAAACTTTTTAATACATTTCTTGTAAAGTGCTTGAAGAAATGAATATTTTCAAAACAATTTCTAACACCTAATAAGGTACGAATAAACTCCGACGTCCCCATCGAGTCGACTCATTTTTAATAAAAGACAATTAAAAGTTTTTAATTTCGCCGAGTGTTCTGAATTCATTATTGTTTGAACAAAAAAATATTAAACACTGTCTCAGTTTCTTTATTTAGTGACCTGAATTGTTTTATTTGGTAAAAATAATATTTTTATTAATAATTCAGTTTTAGCGGGAATATTTTCATCATCCCTCTATACAACATAGGGTAGACAGAGGACACTTCGAACTAAATTTTTCGTACAATTTTCACGATGTTGCGTGACGAATCACCGTATTCTGTCTGGCAGAGTAAATAAAGCCCAAATGAGGCTGATGTTATAAATCCTGCGACATATGGATCTGCAATGGTCTATATATACATACATTTATATATTATATATATATATATATATATATATATATATATATATATATATATATATATATAATATATATATATATATATATATATATATATTATATATATATAGATATATATATATATATATATATATATATATATATATATATATATATATACATTTTTTTTCTATCAGTGAATAGGATAACGTTATAATATCGCTTCAAAGACTAGCTTTATTGAAAACTATAAAAAACAAGCTGCTAAGTACACTCAGGTACAGATTGTAAAGTTGCTTCACATTATTTATGTTATTTGTTTAAATTATTCTGTTATTTAGTACTTATCATTAGCATATTAATTGGTATTGTAATTGGTATTGGTATTGGTATTGTGGTATTTAAATATTTTCTGAGTACCTCGGCATTTCTCATCACAAGGAAGGAAGGGAGTAAAAAGTTTTATCACAGGCAATACTTGCTATATAGCCTGAGACCAACGTGAGAAAGTATGATAGAATCTGGACTGTGTTTATTATGAATGTGGGTTTAAGCCCCACCCTGGGAAGCAAACTAAAATACCACTGAACTGACTTCCTCAAACTTCAACGCAGTGTATCAAATTCAGGTGGCTATCGGAGAACAGTATTTTAACTTAGTTTCCCCAACCCCAACGTGTGCTGGAAAATGATGAAGCTAAATATATTTTTATATAAATATATAAAAAAAATAACAAAATATTAAAATTTTTATTTAAAAAAAAAGCATTTACGTAATACATATTTCTATAATTTCAAGAGCGACCATTCAATGCAACAAAGTTAATCTACAACGTATAGCGTAAAGCCAATAGTCTGTAGGTGAAGTTGTAAAAGGAAAGTTGCTTTATATGCGAGTACTAGACCATCTGTCAAAGAGCGGCCGACGATTATTTGGTAAACTTCTCTCAGTGTACAGTAAGAGTCAAAAGCTTGTATGATTTTTAAGCTTTTTATTTTACTTACAAGTTTTATTCTTACGGTAAGGTTTACACTTTAACAAGTGTATTAGATGGCCTTACATCATATATACTTGTTAAAGTGAAATAATTTAAAAAATAAATGTTTTTATTTAGTTTTTAAAATAAAATTCAAGACGTGTGAAGTAGCGGAACTTAACGCCGTGCATGATCTAACCTAAGCATTGAATTTTCTTTTTAATTAAATATTATTTCTAAATGCTTCCAACCCATTTATTAGAATATTTTTAAACATATTATTTTCTATTATATATCAATATCAGAATATTTCACTCAACTGTACTATAAAGCGATCAAGTAAGTGCAAAGTGTAGGGCGAGCGCTAAGAGTGGAGGGCGTAGGGCGTTATAAATCAGGCGCTAGCGGTAATGCACTTTGACTACCATTTGACTAATTAAAAAGCAATTTGATGATTGAAATTTTGATAATGACTTTATTCTTAAAGAAATATAGCTGAATTTCATTTTTAACTACATCTAAATTAAATAGTATGGACGATCTTAAGTTCCGCCATTCAATCCGCTATGTCTCGAATTCAGACGAATTCTCTCTGCCCACCCAGCTATATTATGCGGAATAAAAGCGCTAAGTTTTACTTTTAATTCAATCACAGAAATAATCCAAGAAAACCCAGAAACCCCAAAATTTCAAATCCTCATTTTATCGTCCATTATACCATTTAAGTGGTGTCATTTCCTGGATGGTGCCAAACAGACGCCACTCTTTATATTCTTGATTTGAATTGATTATTATTAAGGCGGTAGTCCTTATTAATAATCAATTTCATGAAATTGAAGTAAAGTATAACTTTTTTAGTAAAATAATATTTTTTAGTTGACCTAAAAAGCACAATTTTGATCTATTTGAGAGTCGGGAGAGGTGTCGACGTACCGGTAACGAACGTAACTCGATTGTTGTACATTGTATCCAATCCGACCAGAGCGTGGCGTTGAATAGTTCAAATATAATATAAGATGTTAAAACGTTGAACTATTTTTATAATATTTTGAACTATTACAATAACATTATCTTTGTATAGCCAAACGTGAGTCAATTGTATTTTTTTTAAATTAAATAAGTAAATTGTAAGTATTCAGAACTTACAAGTACAACTTATTAATATTGACAAATTATTCAGTCGTATACATTGATTTTGGTTTAAAACGAACTACACAAATAAGTTAGTTATGATTTTGTTCTATGATATACTTATAAGTTACCAATTTTCTGATATTTCTTTTATATAACATCAACTATAACTCATTGCCAAATTTCAAAACTCTACTTTTCACAATAATCACTATATGCTCCAAAAGACTATAAAAGCTTGCTAACTCCACGCGATGTTTAGAAAAATTATATTGGCAGACATACAGACGGACAACAAAGTCATCATACAAGGGTTTCGCTTTTCCCTCTTGACATGCAAAACCCTAAAAAGATTTCTCACATTAAATTAAAGCCAAAACATAACATTACACATTCGTACTTTGTCGCTACACCACAATAAAAAAAACAAACTTCAAGTAAAGTTAGTTAAAGTTAGAAAAACCAGCAATTAAATAATTGTAATATTGCAGTAGTGCATTGTACATATGCATATGAAAGTAGCTGATGCTTTAGAAGAACATTGTATGACTGTTTATCTTAATCTTGACATTTCTACCGCCGCGATGTTTAGACTTTATAATAAAAATCATATATATTTACTTTTTCTTGTATTTCTCTGTTTTTGTAGTAGTTGTTACTTCTATTTTATGTAATTAAGGACGTGTTTCATCATTTGCTGATAAAGTTACAGATAGGAAATATATATTATCTGGCAGATAAATAACACGTTTTGGTATCAAAGGTCTCAGATAGATATATCTGGCAGATAACGGCCCGTTTAAAGTATCAACGTTTATCTGGTAGACAGCATTAATTACCAGCTTGCTATCTGAAACTTGTTATATATAGTTATTAGAATTATTCCTTAAGGCCCTCTTAGCGTAGTGAGACGGTAGTAGGCTGATGGTAGCAGGTTTGATCATGTTTTATTGCCATTCCATTCTGCTATAAGATAAAATCCTACTTAACTTTTTCGTACTCAAGAGCGAAGATTTTGACACTAGGTGCATTCTACCTACCCTTGCTGCTGTGCATTCTACCTACCCTTAAAACCATCGCAGGATAAAGTATGAAAATGTAAAAAAAATCTTCAAGTTTAATTTAAACTTATAATGATTAACTTAAAGGAGTATTTGTGAGTTTAATCTTTATTTTTAGAAATATCAACTAAAACAAAACATATAATATTTCAACAAATCTACTCAACTGGAAAATGTATGGAGAGCGGAATGTTTTGACACCAGACTATTCCTCAATTTCTCTGCTAAATATGTATGAAGGAACTATATTAGATAAAAAAAAGACCCCAATTCTTTTTCTGTAGTTATCACACTTTGCCCTCTACCGCCCCTATTTTATTTATGTATCAAATTCAAACATAATCTAAGACGCTCCACTAAATCACTGTGAATTTAATTTACGCGTCGTCGTACTAACGAGTTGGCTTATTGAAATGTATTGCTTTTATACCTTGTATACTAATACTTAGTACTATACTACTATATATTATAGAAATTGTGTGTTGTTTTTTTCGTTAGCTTTACATTGGAAGATATGTAGAGTAAAATAGTGGCATTTCACTATGTTCTCCATTTTAATCTATGCTACTTGTTATATAAAGCTGAAGCTAAAGCTTATTTTTACATTAAAGATATCTTTATCGAAGATCACATTTATTGTTCCATGTATTCCAATATACGTTGGGCACTTAGAATTTGTCATAAAACTCAGGCAAAGCCGCAGGTGAAACAGTATTAAAATCCAATATTGACAACAAGTCATACAAACTCTCACATTTAAATCAATATAATAGGTATATCAAGTACAGTATTTTTAAAGTTATTTTTTGTAACTAAAAATATAACGTCGAACATAAAGTGACTGAAATCCTGAAGCTTTAAATTACAGAATACTCTTATATTTTACTAAATTTATCAATAATACTGTAAATACAGAAGTTGTGATTCCGATTCTCAATCGGGGGCTTTTTAGTGGAACTATTCTTTAATAGTTCCAGCTAATCAAAAGGAGGGAGAGCTGGGGTAGAGAGGGTAGAGAGAACTCTATCTTCTCTATACTGGAAACTCAATAAAGATGAACCACTCTTATAAATAACTTATGCTATAATCGAATGTCACATATATTTATTTAATTATAATTTTAAATAATAATTAACAATATGATCTCGACACGACTTTCGTTTTCGTGAAAGTTATTTATGAATTTAATTAAATGTAAGAGCATCCGGACTCATTTTAATATTTGTATGGAGATTACAAAACTGGGACGCTATATTATGTGTGTTCTCGTTTTTATTTTTTCTACTAATTTATAGTGTTATAGGTTTTTTTAGTATAGTAAGTTATTCTTTTAACTTTTTTTTATATAGAGATAAATAAAATTTTATCATAAAGAGGAGTGAGAAGCTTGGTGGTTGCTGTGGAATGATTTTATGTTGATTTCTGTTAAAACTAAGTGCGGCGTTGAGTTCCGCTGCTCAATACTTAAAGATTTCATATTAAGTTATCTCTGCTGCTAAAAAATATATACATAAAATTTTTTGTTATCTAACGCTATCGCGGCGTCTTTGGAACATATAGCAACAAATGCAACGATATTAATTTCATATATAATTTAAGGAATATTAAAATAAATGTCACCGCCACGGCGTCTAACCGTAAGCGCGACGGTTGCGGGTTTGATTCCTACTCGGGATAATGTGTTATTTTCATTTCATTGGCTCTGGTTAGAAGACGCGAGGTGTAAAGCTCCCCCACCCAACGTGCGAAGCTTCGAAAAGTGGTTGATGAAAAGAAAAGAACGGAGTGTCTTAACACTTGGTTGCCCATGTCTACCCTGCTACAAGCGGGATACAGCGGGAGGCAATTTTTTTTAAGAAATATTATTATAAATTTTACTTGTGCCTTTGCCACTCTGGTAATGAAATTAACTAAAAGTTATGACACGTGTAAAGAGACAGAGGTAGCTCGTGACTATCATGCCCTATATGAAGTCCCTCGTCCGCCTGTCATTCTGTATTTGTTAATGTGTGTCTTTTGTTTATCTTGTAATATATCTATACTATAAAAAAATAATACAAGCCTAGTATACCATGTATATTTGTAAATATATATATTTAATTTGTTATAGGTATTTTAAATGTTCATTGACATTTCTTTAAAAAATCATAAATAAAGTAAAAATGTGAAAAAAGGGATAACTTCAAACATAATTCCTAAAAAGCCTTCACCCATCAACGAACCCGCACCCCTCGCCTTATCACTCAGACCATTAAGCCAAAGCGGATATATCCCTTATCAGTTACACCAGGAAATTGCTAGTTACTTGTGCAAAGGCGTAACTTTTTGATGAAGACAAAGTTAAAGTTTATATCTTGTAAGGGATTAGTTAAGGGAATAAAATAGAATATATTGTATGAAAAGCGTGTGTTTTAAGAGATTTCGGGGCTTATATTTTTTTATTAGGTACGTTTAATTGTACACTATAACAGCTATATAGAATATAATATGTGTATAAGATATAAGTGGATGTATATATGTATAAAGCAAGAAAGGCAAAAATAAATGTAATTTCAAAAAATTACATATATTTTTGCCATGTCTCAAAAGACATTGCGCGTTAAATAGTACCTAAAGCTTTTTTATACTAAAGATAGGAAATGAAAGTGATTTTGACCATTAATCAAACCTTCAACCTTGTCTCGTACAGTCAGAAGCTGTCCCACTGCACCACAAAGTCTTCGTTAGTTATACATATTATTTTAGCTAACATATTTAGTTGGTAAATAAAAATATTGTAAAGTTAAGGAATATTTATTTGTATTTATATATATTATACGAACATGATTTCATAGGTTTGTGTAATTTAGTAACTTTTAACTTAAAGCTTCATCCTACAAACGTAGTGTTAAAATACTTCGTTTCTTGCGTACAGCCTTTTGAGACAATGAGTGGCGGAACTCAACGCCGCGCCTGGTTTTATTACCAGAGCGAAGAAATAAGAATAATCAATTCTAACTGATAATAGAGCCCACAGCTGTCACGTTTACAGTCAGGTGCTATGCCACTCTACCATGACAGCCTTCATATGATATTTTTAATATAATAATTTCTCAACGTGAAAATCGAATCCGCGAACGACCTAAAATACCTATAGGTAGATTAATAAAGTGCGGTTTATCAGTGAACGAGCAAAGTCCGACTGCATTGCGACTCGATGCCGATAGTTTGTGTTTATACAAACATTCCAAGTAGGAGCAAGTAGGAGTGGAGGTACGAGCTTTGCGAACTTAAATTAAAATAGTTCAATTCTCTATACTTCATTGGATAAAAATATTCTTTATATACAATTAAAGTTTGTAAAATTAGTAAAATTGTATAGAATATGACTTGAAATATCGGTCAAGTGCGAGTAGTATTTGCGCACCGTGTGTTCCGTACAAATTTCATGATTGTAGGTCAACGAAAAATACAATTTTATTTTTTTTAAAGTTAACAAAATGAACTACACATATAAGTTTGTAATGGTTTTTTTCTACGTTAAACTTATAAATTACCAATTTTTATTTTTTTCCTTTATTTATACTGTAAGTTGTCACTTCATATTAAAGTTTCGTAAGGTTAACTTTGGGTTTTGATTAAACGGTGACTTTCATAGAAAATGTAAAAAAATATGCATCAACGCTCATAGCTTTTGATTGCATTGACTTAGAAGTTTGATTTTCTCTGTACTGTACTGTACGACCTAGATTTTTTATTTTACTTCAGCTTTAGGAGGAGGAAATCTACGCCGTTATTTGTCTCATTAACAGTTACATAAATACATTTAAAGTAAACGAATGAATTGGATCCCCTTGTAAAATAAAAAAAATACTAGTATAACGTTTCTTTATTAAATACTTCAGATATTAATTACTTCTATAAAAATGGTAAGAGGAAGTTGATGAAGTTTCATTGAATTTTCTTATAGTAAGTCAAACGGAGATATAACAGTATGGGGGTCTCTTCACATTCATTAGCGTTGAATCGTGTTAGATCGATGACTATATTTTATTCAGTTCAATGTTGTATCTTGCATATAGTAAAGGCGGGAAGTTAGAACCTAGTGACAAGACACTCAGTTTCTCGGTTTCCGCCCAATGTCAACATTACGTTTTGTGTGGCGGAAATCAACCTTGCGCTCGGTCTCGTTAGAGCAAAATTGGAAATAATTGATATGCTTATATATTTTTCATAAATATTTCATATTTATAAAAATATCAATCATCTATCTATACATTAAGCTTCATGATAAGCGAGATAATAAAAATCGGATGGGTTTATAACACATAAAGATTTTATTACACATATCTCATTGAAGAAAAGAATTGTGATTGACCTACTATGGTGTCTATATATTATTTACATACAGGTTATGGAGATGCAATCTACAACAATTGTCTTCATCTCAAACATTAACACCAATGTCGCCAATAAAAGTCTATTTTTTAGCGAACTATTTTATTTAATACTCTATTTTTTTTTAACCAAAGTCTGTGGTGTAGCAAAACTAAGGGAAAATATAATTAAATAAATCATGTGTGTTTCACGCTCTATCACGTATATAGCAGAGACTATACTAGTAAGCAAAGGTAATTATGTCTCTATGTCAAGACACTCTGTTCTCGGTTTTCCGGCGGAATTCGAGTATAAATGTGGTTCGTCCCCGTAGTACTGTTAACAACCGATAGATATTCCGTATCCCGCGGCACTACCGGCTGAGTACACAGACTGTTCGAGCTCTAAGTATTCATAATTCATTTATTTCTCTGGAATTAAATCAACAATGCCAAATTTTGTTACAGAAATCTTGGTATACTGTTGGATCTGTTTTATTTTCCTTCATGCTCTCTAACATATAGCTGGTTTGACAGAGAGAAGCTAAAACAAGAACCGTAGCCTCTGCTTTCCGTTAATATTAGATATATTGCATGCTGTAGTGGAACTCAACGCCACGCTAAGTCTTACCTGAAAAGGAGTAGAAGAAGAAGGCGGAGAAGAGAGAAAAGGAGAGGAGATAAAAATAATCTATTCTTCCGAGCTACATCGAATCCACGACCATTGTGTTTACACACAGACGCGGTCCTAATATGATACGATAGCCGCCTCTATATCCTACTAAGTAGTAATTTAAAATTCTATTATTAATATTTAACATTTTTAACATTTTTATTTATAAGGTAGAAAACTTAGAAATGTATATCAATTTGAACGTTTTGGTGACAGCGGCTGACTGCAAGCGTTACGGCCGTGGGTCCCTCCCCACTCGGGGAATTCATGCATTTCGCCTCGCTTCGTCTTTTCAAAGTACGGTGATGAATTCCGTCACACACACGCAACGCCTCAATTTTTTGCAAAATTGAACAACGGTATAGCAGTAAATACAATAGGCATTTTCTTCTTCAAAATATATGAAAAATGCTGATCGAAGTGATATATCACTGTACTTTCTATGCTTATTTGACGGAATGCGGAGGATACGCAAAAATAAGCTAGTTAATAAGCTTAAGGCTTAAAGGCGATAAGTTTAAAGGCGGAGGGAGGAACAAAGTCGTACACTAATACATTTATCTTATTCACAAAAAAAAATGTGCCTAATGGCCCAACGACACCGTCTAATATTGCGACATAGAGTATTAAACTCATCTCTAAATGCGATATGATAAATACGACAATTGTGGGTTCAACTTTCACTCGGGGGAGCGCATTATTTTTTATCGCCTCGCTCTATTTACAAGCTATAAAGTGACAATTTGTAGAAAATTTTGTGGAAATCTGGGTACTATCTCTCTAGTATAATATATAATTTGTGACTTTTAAAGTGTTTATCCACTGTGTGTATTAATACTTAAAAAAATTTAAAAATATTTAATAGAAATAGCATTCTCTCTGGCCAAATAATTGTTCTTTGTAATAATTTTTGGACAGCGGAAATTTATAAAAAGCTCCCTACGTAGATGTTAACAACGTAATAAGTTATAAAATCATACAAGAATATCGACTATCGTGATGAAGAACGCATGGCTTAGTGGTCAGAGCACTTGGACGGTTACCATGAGGTGCGGATTCAAATCTCGCTGCGTTAAAATTTTTTATATGTTTCTTTAAGTCTTCTACATTTATACTTTAAAATGTGTTAAAACCAGTTAAAAAAATAAGAATTGAATATCCTAGCTAAAACAAATCTAGTTCACAAAATTCATAACATTCAAGACATTCACATTATTAAATTATTTCAACAAAAGAACAAAAGGCATTAAGTAATTTAATTTCTAAAGCAAATTTTCAGTAATAGAGCCCGACTGTTGTTTACAAAGGTCCGCCGCCGCGGGCGGAACGTAGCTTTCAATTTTTTTATTATGCCGCCCTACATTTGTTTTTAATACATTTTTGATTTAATATTCCTTTTATTATGAACATTTGGACTTGTTCTAAGGAGCTAGTAGAGTATGTTTTATATATGGCTATGACTTTCATATATTTAATATTTTATTGTAAGGGTTGTAATGAAATAATTTTCTTATATATAATATCGCCTTTTTTATCGTAGTGTTGGATTACTTTATTTGTTCCAAGATTTTCAGTTTCAAGAGTCAAATTGGAGCCATATTCAATAATAATATCAAATTGAAGGCTTTTTAAAAGTATCTATAGATATACGATATAGATACACGTAACTTAGTTACAGCGAATGTTGGCCAGCATTATCTCGGCACACTCAGGAGCTTCACGTAACGGAGATGAAGATGCTGAGGTGGATGTGTGGCGTTACTCGGGCTGACCGCATACGCAACACATTCATTCGAGGTAGTCTTGGGGTCCGTGACGTAGCGGATAAGCTCCAAGAGCGTCGTCTGAGATGATATGGCCACGTTTGGCGCCCGCCTAAGAACTACGTCGGAAGAAAATGCCTTGATATGTCTGCCCCTGGAGTAAGACCCCCCGGACGCCCAAGGAAGCGATGGCTGGACGTCGTGACCCACGACATGAGAGCCAATGGACTAACCACTGAGGATGCTCAAGACCGTGCAAAGTGGAGTAGACTAAGTAGGAAAGCAGACCCTGGCAATAGGCCGGGATAATGCTAAGTGGAAAGAAAGGATACACGTAACTTAGTTGAAATACTGATTGAGCGTTTATAACATACAATATATATATATATATATATATATATATATATATATATATATATATATATATATATTTTAATTTTTTTTATTTGAACGAGATACAAAACTACAATTGTCGCTTTCAATAGAGGACTTACCATCACGACCATTTTAAACGAGAAAAGAAATTTCGCCAAGATATTTCGCTGGCAAAGATTAAAAAATAAAAGATTAAAAGAAGACAACCGGCTTAAAGCTAAAAGCTCATTGCCCTGGAGGAGATAATAATTAAAATCAAACCTAGTCCTAGTAATAATTAAGCTTTATCCGGATAAAGCTTAATTATTTGGCATTCACATTATAACTAATATTTTGCCCTGGCTTCTTCTAGCGATATTATACTTATACAGATTCGTAGTCGCGGTTATTAATTGTTTCTCCGAAGACATTAGCTTCGATTTCCACTATGAAAACTCAACACATTTTCATTTGCCCAAAGTTCTAATCAAACGCATGTGGAAATTTAAGGCTAAATATTATTTAAATATTCATAATTATATCCTGATCAATTATTCTTATACAGTTATTAAGTTATTCATTCATTCGTCACTAAGGAGAAATAAAATACTATTAAAAAATCATATAAAATGGTTAACGTAACGGGATTTGAACCTGTGTTCTTTGAAATCTTCCAAGCGTTTGGTATCACTTTATTCTCCACTCGCCTATTTAAGAGAAATCACATGCTTACGTATGTATATTGAAAGTGTAAAACATTAATATTTCAATCAGCAATACTCTATTTTATTATGAACAAACTCCCTAGAGCTCGACGCTAGCAAAACTCGGTAGCATCGCAATCAAACGATCCCACGAGTCATATCGATTCACTTAGCTCATTCAGTAAATGGGAGTGAAATTTTAATGAATTTCCCTCATTATTGTAGTATATCAGCGCTAATATTATATTCAATGATATCATGGGGTAGTAAAATAGCGCCATTACTTTGCGCCACTCAAAAAAAATTGATTTTTTATTTTCTGGCTCTGGTAAGTCAAAGTCCGGCGTTGGTTTCGCGAAAACGCAATGCCACATATTCGAATTGAAAAGGAAATGATTAATGTGAAGATAATAAAAAAGAAAAAAATTCTCCCCGAGTAGGAATTGAACCCACAACCGTCGAATTTACAGTAAGACACTGTATATGTAAATGTACGCCACGACGACTGTATAAAATATAACAATGCTTTAACATAGTTAAAGGTTCGATTCATGCCAGAGGTCATTTTAATATTTAAAATGACCTCTGGCAAACTGTCAAACAGGAAAACTGTCCCAAGAGGGAAGTTCGATCAGTCACTTAGAGAAATTGCACCTCAGACGCTGATAAAAACACCTGCGGTGGTGAAGTATAGTGATAATTTGAAAACATTTTAACGTCATTTCAATGGATTTCCATGACTTATCAGAACATTCAGTTTAAATTATTTTTTTCATTATAGAACCTTAGATGTTCTGAATGTAGACCAGCTACAAAATTACCTAAAGTGTTCTTCAAGGTTTCATCTTTTATCCTTTCTTATTGAATGTTGTTAATGCTTAATAATAATTTTGCAAACTACGCCTGATAGTAATCTCATATAAACAAAAACATAATTTTAATAAGTATAAAAAGTTTGCTTTAATATTGTTTATCCTCTATAATATTTTAAGAAATGAGAAAACTTAATGGAGAACTCATCTTTCTCTTACATAGAGACTAAAACTAAAACAATATTTTAATCCTCAGTTTCTAAAGATATGCATATAGCAATATTCATATTCTCTAACTTACTATCTTAATGACATAATTTACACTGCATCTATAGGAATGCTCTGAAAATGCAATTTAAACTAAGACCCTCATGGTATTCTACATACAGTGCTTAAATATGACTAGTAAGGAGCTATCTCAAAATATATAATGATTTATTATTATTAATGATATCGAACCAGATGCAGTAATTAATATAGAACAACTACATAATGATAATAAATTTCTTACAAATTCCAACTCTGTGGGCTCCTCGCTAATACCACCGTGCAAAGAGAGTATAGGCTCTTGGTCGCTTTACTCTCCAGCTCTCTCTCGATTCTCTTGCTGTAATGAATTGACTAGTACAGCGAGCGAAGCGTGCGATTGTAATCGAAACAAAAATATAATATAATTAATATACTTCAACGAAAACGATGTAATTGCTTTGGCATTATTTCGTTAGAAAAATCATTGACAAAATTATTATAGAAAAGAAAAGGTTTTTTGTAGAAAATAATAAAACTTGGTTTCAATATTCAATTTATATCTCTATAACTTTGGTAATAACGACAAATTTCTTTCAACAAGCTTTTCATCATAAACAAACTCCATTCTTTTGACAGATGTGATCATATTTGCCATTTACAATAGTTTCTTGCCCCAAGGTGTTTGGCTTGCGTGGGTCTGACCCGAGACTTCCCTAGCGTTAATACTTCAGGCGTTTGCGTATTCATATTTCATTATTCTAGTCGAAATTTGTTGTAGAATTACTTATATATACATATATATATATATATATATATATATATATATATATATATATATATATATATATATATATATATATATATATATATATATATATATATATATATATATATATATATATATATATATATATATATATATATATATATATATATATATAATATATATATATATACATAACCAACGTAAGTATAGATGCTATCTCACTCAAAATCAATATGGACATATTATTACTAAGGAAAAATATAATTCACATTTTATTTTATTTTCTGACTATTTAATATTACCTTGATGTATTGACGACCTAGATTTGCCGTAAAATGGGTGACATAAATAAAAAGAAAAATAATATTGATCTTAGTTGGCCCTTCTAATGCTCCTATTCGACTGGAACGATTTAAATAAAATTTGATGTGTATATTATAATAGTTTTTGGATATTTTGAAAGTCAAACTGAACCGGGAAACTATTGCTGTAGTCGGTTTTTTTGTATTCTTATTTTCCCGGGCAGTCTAACCAGGCCCATTTATGAATATTACATAATATTTTTTTCTGGAACATCATAAAATATGTAAGTACTTAAACTGAAATACACGAACACATTTAGTATCGAACCCGACGATACGTAGCAATCTGGTATCGAAGCCAAATTGAGCAGTTATCATAATAGCTAGCGTTGCTAATCCCACATTTGGCGTCGCTGAGGTGAGAAATCTGAAGCTTAGAGTAAGCGATACAACGCTATACTATGCTATAACGTAT
This sequence comes from Dione juno, assembly GCA_037127375.1. Classification (NCBI taxonomy): domain Eukaryota; kingdom Metazoa; phylum Arthropoda; class Insecta; order Lepidoptera; family Nymphalidae; genus Dione; species Dione juno. The sequence goes on from JAXRJS010000066.1 coordinate 1,773,090, forward strand.
AATATCCTATTTATTTGATTACATTTGCTACTAATTACTATAATAAATTATAATAGATCAAAAATCTATGAATTTTTAACACGCTTTATTATATTATGTTTCTACTGTTATTCTATACTAACATTTCGAAAAAAAATTCTTAGAAAACGTATGAAAATTTTATGTAATATTTTTGTTACACAAACAAGATGGCGTCTCCTACAGGAGACTGACCTGATGTGATTTCATCTTTTGGACATAATAAAAAACGCATAAATTCCATGCTATATCTCACAAAAGCTACAAAATAAAACTTGAGTACCAGAGATAAGTCGTAACTACACAGCTCACTAATTTTTATTAAACGGTTACTAGCATTAGGTATAAGAAAACCAATATTGACATTGTTTAAAAAAACCTTGAATTAAATCTATCCGAGTTGAAGTTATAATTAAGTTATTTCGTCTAAAAGACGAAATGCTAAACAGGCTATCTGCAACCAAACGAGGCGTTGGATTGCGACGCTTAGTTAGCATTTAGCTAACTAAATAAAATAAAAAGTGTGCTTCTTCCTCGTCACTTCACCAATGACACATTGTATGGAGAAATATCTGGGAAACCTAGTAAAATATCAAATATACTCTCGGTCAAACTTGCAAATTCTTATGATTTTTCAAAAATAAACCAAATATCTACCAACAGTCTGTCCATATTGTCAATAGTTTGCAAAATTTCAAGGAAAATGATAATAACTCAAATTGTCTACGCAAAAGCTCTAACAATGAAAATATTTCATCTTAGAAAGATTTAGAATGACCTAATTTAAAAGTTAGAAGTTGGAAGTACTATAGAATAAAATCTGAAGACACAATCTAAAGAACGGTTTGTTGCCTTGTGCTATGTAAATTCCGGTCCGGGATTCCCCTTCCCAAGTCCCTAGGGTTCCGTAGTTTAAGGGACGCGTTACAAAGGAAATCCTTCGATTTCTATAACTCAATCACCATAAATTCGTATGTATACTTGTCATTTTATTTTATTTTTACTCAGAGATGTCAATTAAAATTTAGCTACAGTAAAACTAATATTTATGAATGTATGTGAGGTTAAAGCAATTTTTTTTTCTAAAATATATATTAACTTATTAAAATTTGAATTGATTTTTATTAATACGTTATGACTACGACCAAATTTCATTCTGCTTTCAGATTTCTTATATTGTTCTTTTTCAGTACGAAAAGAGAAATTGTTAATAATTGCTCATTAAAAATAAAGACGCATAAGAGAACGGAAATAATCACGACGGTGTTGAAGATTAGCAATAAAGCTGGTATCACACTGGGATACCTTATTTTAATATTTAAAATAAACGGTACTACTTTTTTATTTAGCACCAAGATCCTGGATTGGAGTATCCATATTTTATATGTAAGTCGTTTTTATAAGCGGTTTCCAGATTTGGTTATGAAAGTGAAGTGTAGGGTCTACACCCTAAGTGAAGTGAAGTGTAAGGTACCGAACACCTTATACGAATTGTCTTCAAAAATATTGGTAAAATAAACAATTAAATGCAGTGACTTTCTTGAAGTTAACTTCTTGAAGTTCTCTCATACACCTCGTATAATGCAAGATGTGAATGAAGAGATTCTTTATCTTGCATATACCTGGTTAATCAGAAAGAATCCAGTGCCAAGATGCCAAGATTCTCCATCCAAGGCATTTCAAGGTGTTTGGTTTTCAACACTACGCTGTCATAAAAGTCATAAAATAAATGAAAATAAGAATATTTTACATTGATATCAAAATTTAAAATACAGCTTAAAATACAATATTATAGTAATTTATCAATACATTTATCATATTGTACGCTAAAAATAAGTAACAATCAGAACAACAGCGTCTTATTTGCACTGTAATGTTCCAATCCAGACGCCATTAGGCCGAGACACCTGAGTCTCACCGCAGCGGCAAATTAAAATTTTACCCCCGAGACGAAGGATCAACGCTATTCGAAGGGCTTTTATGGAGAATTTTGTATTCTATAGTTATAGGTGAAATTTTAAGTGTAGTTTAAAATTTAAATTATAAATTCACTTGCAAGTATCCTGATTTTTGAATATTTTTATAAATTTCCATAATCGTTATTTAAATTTATGTAGCTTAGTAAGTTTGGGGCCAAAGCTGTGTAGGGAGCGTCTGACTTTGAAAGCGATGGTTTTGTAAATCTTAAATTAATTAAATTTCGTGATAAAATTTAAGCTATAAAACTCGGCCTTAAGGTTCGCCACTCAGTCTACAACCTAATTACCATGTTTAGTGAAATATACACTAACGAGAAATCTTAAAAAATCATAGTAGCAGCTTTTAAAATAACAAATTACTTCATAATTTGTTCCGCCACTCAACACGCAAGGCCTCGAAAGACGGAAAGTGAGGAACGGCGTGTATTAAAACCTTCCTTGTACCTAAGGTTCCCTCTGCTTTCCTTGTTATGTGCGGGATATAGCGTGTTTCTTAAAAAAAATAATTTGTATGTTTATGTATAATCTTTTGAGTTATTGTAATATTGTAAGTAAATATTTGATTTCAAACCTAATAAATAGATAAATTTAATGTTTTTTGGGATAAACACTTAAAATCAATTATATTTCACTAATTTTAATTTTTCGGGAAGGAAAGGCCACAAATCTCGCGTTGTTCACAAAGTAAACAAAACAGACCGTTTAAATGATACCTTAAAGTAAAGTAAAGCTTATAAATCGATTTACTTGATTTATTTTTGAAAGGGGCTTCTAAATTCTCCCTTCTTACTGAAGTAAGTGTATCCCAGTCCGCCCAAACTATTACGTTATCTACTCAATAAAGTTCGATAGGCCCTCATCTTACAAGCAAATCCTACTTAAGTCGAGCTTTTTGTTTTATCTAATAACAATATGGTGCACTGTCGTGGAGTATTGCAAATATAGAAAAGGATGTAAGATTCAGATTCAGGAGCTATCATAGTAAATACAGCGGTTGCAACTTTCATTTCCATTCAGAGGAATTAAATATTTTATCGAATTCTGGCAGAATATAGAGAATGTAGAGTATTGTTACTAGGTCACAGGGCACTAGATCTTCTCTGACTACCCACCTGTATAAGAATCAAAACTTTAAAATTCAATTATAGGCTATCAAGGAAGGCAAAAAGAACCTTCCTCCAGATTTTAACGGGAAGCTACATAATACAAGACAAAGAACATCTGTTTTATTCGATATCCACAGATGCTCAATTGCTCGCCCCATAAATTGACACAAACAGTATTGAACTTATGACCTCAGGCTTAACAGTTAGACTTATTAGGCATTCGGTATATATCCTTATATTTACGTGACTTGGCTATTAATAAAGTAACAGTCTTCATCCCCTAAAGCTCACAGTGTAAGAGAATCTCATTTGAGAATTCCCATTCGGAAGACAGTGGAACAAAACTTATGTTTTGGATAAAGTTAGTCTGTGTATTTTGGTGAATAGAGTACATATGCTTAACGATTACAACTTGAAGCAGTTAAATTCTTAAAACAATACACTAGGGCTGTGGGTTCGATTCTACCCAGGGGGATGTTTGTTTCACGTATTTCATTTTTTTTTGTTTTTCTGGTTCAGTTTAGTAAGGTTTACATTAAATATGTATTTTTTTTTATGAATGTAAAGACACCGTTTTTCTCCAGTTTATGCCAATATTATAGATATTCTGAAATTTAAAATAATTCATTTTTCCGAATAGAGATTGAATCCAAAATCGCAATAATACTGTATACATATCTATCTATAACTGCAGACGTGTGAACATCAAGAAAAGCGCATTAAACAAGAATAATTTTGGCGAGCCAATATTGGAGGGGGCTTTAAGACAGTTTGATTAGTTAGAAAGTTGGACCCTACAGGAATGCTGGTTCCCGAGGGCGAGAGGGCGAGAGGGTGGCAGAAGAGAGCTGAGGAGGGCAGAGGCATGTTCAGTGATTTTTTTATATATCACTTTGATGCTATTAGATCTGGTTGATTGGTTGAAATAATTTGATTTGTATTTCTTTGTCTATGTTCATGTAGCTATATAGTTACTTTCATTTATTATTTTTATACTTAAATATGCTTCTAATTTATGATATTATGGGAATGTATTTCCGTTTGTAAAGTTTATGTAGTGTTAAGTATGCGAAATAAAATTTGTGGCGTAGTCAGGATGTGTTTGTGTGATTAAATTTTTATGTGTAGTTTGAAGTCTAGTTTTTAGTCTGATTCTATTGATATATGAATTCGTTCAACACATTTTGCGTACTTAACACACATTATATTATACAGAGTGTTCGTTGTGGCGCAGTGGCACATCGTAATCGCATCTATAAACGACGGTTGTTGTTTCGATTCGAATCCACGAATTAGATTTTCAATTGTTTTTCGCACTAGTAACAAGATAAAGCGCTGCGTTAAGTTCCGCCACTCATCACGCAAATCTCGAAAGTTGGTAAGTAGTGAACGGATTGTCTTAACACTATGAGGGAACTCAGCTTACCTTGCTATAAGCGGGATACAGCGTGAAGCTATTAAAAAAGACACATTATGTGTAATCTGAGTCTTCGTAGTATTTAAAAAAAAATATTTATTTAGCTAACCGTAGAGTGAAGGAAACTAGTTTTAAGACACTCTGTTTCCCACTTTACGCCATTCGAGGCATTGCATGTTGAGTGGCGGAAATCAATGCCACGGTTTGCCTTGTTGCCAGAGCGAAAAAAATTGAAAATTATTCATTCTCCCCGAGTGAGAATCGAACCCACAAACCGTCGCGCTTACAGTCAGACGCTGTGCCTCTGCGCCACGACAATCCTCATAGTAAATAATATCTATTACACAAAACGAGTCACATTTGTACCCAATATTGTCACATCCCAAAATCTTTACCTACATTTGAAAATAGAATAATATTTAAAATTACCGTAAAACTTGGATAAGATGATGATTTGAGATGAAAGCGTCGCTTACGAAGTGATTTTTGGGTATTTTACCTTTAAAATTATTAAAGCGGAGGGTGAAGTTTGTAGCTGAGAGTGGAAGTGAAAGTGAAACTTTTCATTCATCTAATTATTGATTTAAATCTTTACGTAAGCTGCTTATCTGAATCAACTTTTACACCTAATCATATTTAATATGTATATATTATTTATACTTTTTTTTAAGTAATTATTTTAACTCTTACAGTTGAAAGCCTCTTTCACCTCGTCTAGTATCATTAACTTCTTCATACATTATCACTTGATACTTTTTACGTGATGTTACTCTAGTATCGATGCTGTGTAATGAATGAACAACTCTCTTATCTATATCTAATCTTATCTTATTTATATCCTTTTTATCATCCCTTAGTTAATGATTGAAATTTTCATGTCAAATAAACAAAACAAAAACATAACAAATAAATATATCTGTAGGGAAAAAATATCACGAAGCATTGCAGTAATTATTATTCAACTGACATTTAACTGGTTACACTGGTTCTGGTACATAAGACGTACAATGTGTGTGAGGTGATGGACGTGGGTTTAATTCCCATATGGGGTAATGATTATATTCTAGTTATTTTCAGTCTTTGCACAGATAAATAATCACAGCGTTTAATTACACTATATGACTTTCTATTCGACAGAAGTTAAAAATTTGACACCATCACACTTGGGGCTTGGACCTGCTATAAGAAAAGAATTTGTGCACCAAATGGTATATTAATAAATCTCCATACTTCCTCACAATTACACACCTTAGTTTATAAACAATAAATATGCACATTGACTTATTTTATTAGTTAGAAATGAAATTACAAAGTCTTCTTCTTCTCCTTATATATGGCGTTTCGAAGGTACCATAAATTACAAAGTCATTACCATCTTTCTGTCAGAGCCCAAACATTAAAGAAGACATATATGTACCAAACAAGTGTCACAATCATCTGACATAAGATATTGTGTCTCCAGAACAATAAAATGGCAACAGTAAAGTGCACGTAAAAAATGAATGACAGTAAATTCTAATATAGAACTTTATTAGCATACTTTTATAATACTTTTATATTAGTAATTAACATACTAAAATTTACTTCACTTTTATTTCTTTCTGTATTAGACTGTACATTTTACATTTATTTTACTCCCTCTGCTGCGTTACATCGACACAAATATAATTAATAGTTCCATTAATATTGATATATAGCTACCCATATTCCATATTCCAAATCTTTCCGATAGTAATTTTCCATACCACTGACCAGTTCTGAGACAGTGTTGTGAGGCCTGAGGGTAATTTACATGGCGACCCTCGTCAGCCGTACAAATGCATGTAATCGGCCTATTAAGTTACAAATACAATTAACGGGGCAAAAGCGATGTTTGACTTGGAGTCAAGTGTGATGAATGCGATCTTTGTGGCTTTTGTTTTTTTATGTAAAGGAAATGTGAAAAAATACATGTAATTTTCATTTTTATGGTTTTTTTTTGGGGTTTGAATTTACCTTGGGGTAATGGGTCAGCCAGATACGCTGTGGGTATGTGGTACGCAGATACGATATCGTGGGTATCGTACCCGTACCCGTCTCGTACCGTACGTAAGGATTTAAATATATATATTTAAATATATATATATATATATATATATATATATATATATATATATATATATATATATATATATATATATATATATATATATATATATATATATATATAAATTATTTTGTATTCTAAAGTTTGTAGAGCAAGCGTGGCAAAAATTATGAACAGGTCATAACCATACGGATCATTATCATTCATTGAGTCACTTCTCAACCATATTGTTGATTTACATTTGATTTACAGAAATTTATTAAAAATCCAAATATAAAAATACGATATAAAAATACGATATATATAAAATAATACGATATATATAAAATAATACGATATAAGAAATGTGTTCGTAAGCAAGACAGACAGCGATCATTCTCAATGAACAGACCGACGCAACGCGTTCTATATCAACTTGCCTACCTATAAAATGGGAAAAAATAGCACCATATTTTAAAATCGAATGCGCACTATCGTCAGTATATAAACACAGCGTATGGCTACACCACTGCGTTGGCTGTACAAACATGATTGGTATTCCACAAAGCGGAAATTTGCATCGGATTGCAGCTACATAGCCACATTACTTGTATATATGTATGTATGTTTATACGCACGCGTAGTTAAACGGACAGGAACGCTTTATGAGTCACTTTTATTTATATTATTATGGATATTTGGATGATGAAATTTCATATTAAAGGAGCTATAGCCAACGATTTCGTTTGCGTGGACTGTAAAATGTAAAATCCTGGTATTTCCCGTTACCGTTGAAAATTTTGGACTCTCCTCTATTAGTGCTTCCCTATACTCGCCAAGGACTAAGACACAAGGATATGCTAAATTTCATGTTGTCTATCAGTCATTCAGTAACAGAAGAGCTTTTTATATATGAGCTCTCGACGCAGCGTGAGGAAGAACGCATGGCTTAGTGGTCAGAGCGCTTGGACGGTGTCAAAGACCGATGCGATCAAATTTTTATATGTTTTCTTTAAGTATTTTTTCTATATTTAGTGTGGATTAATACTTTATAAAATCATTAAAATACAGTGAGGACTTTTGTTTTTATTCTTAAACTGGCTTACAATTTCACTTTATCTAACGAGATAAAATGCGTGCGTAAAGTTTTTAAGATATACTGAAAGTAGCTCAATAAGTATACGCCTCGTTCAGAATTAGTAATATTTTGGGCTTAAAAAATTAGTTCTTAAGAGACAAGTGAAAAGTTCCGTAAAGTCAATCTAGCGAGTGGTTTAAGCTGTGGTTTGAAATGTATATTTTTTTTGTGACTTTACGCCGTAACAGAATAACTTTATATATCAAGATATGCCCTAAATAATATATTATTAATTTGTATGATATAAATTATATAAAATAAAAAAAAATTAAGTAGTGAACTTTACAGAGCTTACAATTTAAGGTAGTGTAGTTTAAGTAATTTATGTTAGTAATTTACAGAGCTTGTTAAATACGCAGAGCTGAGCTGTGCTGGGCAATAGAATACAATGTCATGCGTAATATTATTTATACTAGTGACTTACTCGCGGCATCGCTCACTTGCATTACACTGATACGATATGCGACATTTATAAAGAAAATGTTAACATATGATACCTTTTTTCAGTTTTATGCTAATACGATGGTAGAAAAGACCTAGTGAGGTCAGAAAACTCCCTGTCAAGAAACACCGATGGTGTTTGCACATTCCCGCCAAATAAAAAAATATAGTCTCAAGTGGAGGGGGGGAACTATAATTTAATATCCCATTTGGGGATTGAACCATTAACTATCGGCTAACATTTAAATACTATAAGAAAACATCACATAAAACTCCAATCCTCCACCTTTAAATCCAAACACAGCATACTCAAAGATTCCGTTTTAAACTGTATTCTTGGAACGAAAAGAAATAACTACAGCGAGACAACTGGAACTACAAGTGCAGTAGAACTGCAAGTTTCAATGTTTTCCTAGAGCCCGTACAAAACATTCTTATATGCGCGTGCAGTGTTGACTCTACCGAGTACTCGCACTGACTCGTGTAAAGAAGACTAGTATTAATAAAACATTGAGTTTACGCTTTCTACATAGAAGTGAACGGACGGAGGACTTTTTATATATATAAGTTGCTGCGTGGGTGTCGGGAAAAGCGTGATTTTTTATTTTATCAGGCTTTTATCACCAATAATTGTTACAAAACAACACATGCAGGTGAAAGATATAATATACAAAAACAAAAATATTCATAATTAATAATTATTATGTGTAGGCACCACATGGAAGAACAATTTCAAACCAAATCTTGGCTGGTGTACTTCTCATCATATACCGTCACAACCAATATCCATGATGTTGAGAAACGTTTGCGAATACACCTGTTATTTATACTTTAAAATATTGCTGGTCTTTTACAGATTTTAAAATAAATATTGTAAAATTTAAATCACATTTACCATATGTTATGCCCAAGTTTAATTTCTAGAGATTAAAATTAAAATTAAAATTGATTAAAATTGCATTGAAATCCGTTAAGTTGTTCCAGGTTTAAGTTGTTCATACAGATTAAAAATAATCACAGATTAAAAATAATCACAGATTAATTTTTAGGGTTCCGTATCAGAAAAGGAAAAAACTGAATCCTACTTAAAGAGAACATATCAAATATTTATATGTTTTGTTTAAGTATATTTCTATCCTTAGCGTGCATTAACACTTTAAAACATAATCAAAACGGAATACTCTCAATACTCGGAATCACTCTCTTGTCCGTCTGTCACGAATATTTTCTACAAATTGCTTGGAGACATTGAGCTGAAATTTATACCAAATACCTAGGTCTATAATCCGCCGAAGTTTTCAACCCAAAAGTCAAATAAGTATATAATCTAAAATAAAACATGTGTGGAACATGTGTGGTGGAAACTGAAAGGTTAGTTAGCTGCTATTTGCTATCTATTTACAAGCACGTATCGTGTATTGTGTTATGAAGCCTAATAAAATTAAATATTTAATTATCTTAAGAATAAATATAATTAAAATAGTTTCATTAAAATTTAATTTTATCTTACTTACCTAACGAGTAGGGGCGTCTAAGCTACAGCCATATAATGGAGTCGTTGGAAAGATTTTTATTTATTTTTTTATTATAGTTAAATTAACTGTGCCCCTTCTGGCGCAGTGAACAGTCTCACTGAAAACATGATAGTTAATTCAAGGTTCGAAACTAAATCAGTTGAATGACTATTCTCATTTCCTCACAACGGTAAAATTAAGTCCGCTCAACGGGTATAATAATATTAAATCCGAGAAGGTCCGGAGGGAGGACATAGTGCTTTACCATTAGAAAAATTACCTACGTACCAAGAGTAGTAAGTAAATTGTATTATTAAATTAGATTAAGAATATAATCTCAATAATAGACTGTTAAAAGCATTTCTTTTCAAATAGAATAAAGAACTAGAAAAAAAATTGTTGTTAAATATTACAAATCACGTTTCCTCTGCCAAATATACTTATTCTAACCTAAAACGAAATAAAATAAAATACATTCTTGTTACACTTTCTATTATTTCAAGTACATTTATTAATTACCTAATTTTGGTAGAGTTTCATAAAAAAACTGAGTGTCCCGAAACCATTTAATCGTCGTCCTCATTATCTCGTAGATTAGCTTCAAAGAAATTTTTCCAGTGCCGCTTCGAGCCACTTTATAAATCTCTTGGACGGATTTTAATTAAGAATAACGAGTCTTTTTAAATTAGTTTCCGCATTATCGCAATTATTTTATGTTTGTAATTTGTGTCAAATTTTTTTCTGTTTTACATTTCTTATAATAAATAGTTAGTGACACATCTCTCTGTTTTTAATATGTACCAAACAAAATGCAGATTTAAGCGGCCAAGCCTGACTAGTGACAGCTTGCTTGGCATCATCAACTTTTTGCCAGTCTTGGCTTATTATATCTATGTACATTGATTAATGTGGATATTATTGTTTTTTTTTTAACTTCACGCTGTATCCAGCAAATACTTGCCACAGCGATAAAATAATCCATTACCTCGAATCGATCGAATAGGATTCGAACCCACAACTCCTTTCTTTTTTATATTTCAGATTCTGCGCTACGACGGTCTATTGAAAAATGTATTATTAAAATTTATGAATATTAGGTTTAAGTGTTCAAATACATATAAGAATATTCATAATATTTAAAAGTTAAAGTAAAGCTTTAAGCAGTAAATGCATAATTTCACCTACTTTCCATTCCGTATTTATAACCAGAGCTCGTATAATTGAAAGAAAATTTAAATTGAACGGTCACGATCAAGAAATTTTCTTTAAGAAAAATTCAAGTAACAAATAAATTGTTGAAAATATCGTATACCTATAATACCTATTTGATTTCAAATGAAAAAAACCATTGACGTCTTTTTAAGGCCAAAGAAATACAGATTAAATATATATTAACTTAATAAGTGTATATTTAATGTTTAATAAATGTATGTATGCGATGGTTATGGGTTCGATTACCGCTGGGAGTAAATTATTTTCATTCAACCGTACTGGTAAGATATAGAACGGCTTAGACTTCCGCCAATCTAAGAGCTATATAGCTTCTAGTACAATATGCGTAATAAAACGCGAGGCTAAAATAAAATTAATATTTTCTAATCTGAGGTTAAAATTTTCAAAAATTATTAATTTTTGGAGTTAAGTAGAAACAACAAAATTTAAACTAATTCTTTATCTCACGTACTATGCTTTTCCTGTAGCTTCGCCCTCGTGGTATCTATATATTAATACGTGAAGCAAACACTTTGGACCCCTTTTACGAAAATTACGTTGACAGAGGAGGAGGAGGTGGAGGAGTATGAAATTTGGCACACTTATAGTTTACGTGTGTGTGTGTGTGTGTGTAGAAGTGCAGAACGCTAATATTTTTCAATAATAATACTTATAAAGTACATTAAATCAATAAATAAAACATTACACACACTGCCATACGCTTAATAATATATAACTTTTATATAAAGTGACGTACACGTTGCTATGGCAACGCGTGTTTCTCGCGTCAACGAGTCCTCTAGTTAATGTTAATAACTTGAGAGTTGTGTATGACACGGGACACTTTATGTTCCCAGACCGAGTCTGACCGCTGATATAGTGGGTTACGTCGAAATCATTAACGTCATGTAATGACTACATCATTCCTTCCAGGATACTGGAAATATATATATATATATATATATATATATATATATATATATATATATATATATATATATATATATATATATATATATATAGATATATATTATATATATATATATATATATATATATATATATATATTATATATATATATATATATATATATAATATATATATATATATATATATATATATATTATATATATATATATATATATATATATATATATATATATATATATATATATATATATATATATAATATATATATATATATATATATATATATATATATATATATATATATATATATATATATATATATATATATATTATATATATATATATTATTTTATTTCTACTAAATTCTTCATATACATATATTATGAACTCGGTCTTTATTTAAACTAAAATTAAAATATATAACATAAAATAAAGAAAGCTAAACGCTAGTACAATGACGCACCGCCATACAAATTCAAATGCGAAACAGTAGCGGCGGAATATTTTATAAAAGTAATATTTCATTTAATTCCTTCGAAACGACTATTTGTCATTGTGTATGACTCGGCTCAAAAATTGTCAGCCATTTTGATATTATAAAAAAAATATTTACTTGTAACTTTGCGTATCTTTTCCTATACTATATTAGTGAAGACGGAGAGTGTTAGTTTTAAGACACTCCTTACTCTAGCTTTCACAAGTTTTTGAGATATCGTGTAGGGGATAGAGTAGCCCAATGCCAACTGTACTCTTATCAAGCGGTAAAGGTATATAAAGTGCGACTTTGAGTTCAGCTATTCGTCACGCAATATCTCGGAAACGGCGACACTAACTTCTCACAGACTACTATGTCTAGTCTAGTGACTGACATTGACTGACAATTATATTGGTATTTTTTGATGTCACTTGATTGACACTCGTTTTTAGCTTCACACTACATCCCGCACATAGCTGGGTAGGCAGAAGGAACCTAGTGTTAAAACACTCCGTTTCATGTTGGGTAGTGGATCTCAAAACTGCGGTTTGCTTTTTTGCTAGAACGAAGAAAATGGAAATAATACATTCTCTCCTAGTTGGAATCGAACCCACAAACCGTTGCATTTACAAGCAGAGACGCGCCACGACGGCCATTTTTTTATTATAATTGAACTTGCACTCTTAGTTAAGGACATATATTCTTGGTATACAAAACTTGTACCACAGTATATAGACATTAATAATTTATGTATTGTAGAAGTTGTTAGTTTGGCGCGGTGCCATTTTTACCGGAAACCTCTTTTTTCTTCATAATATTGCGCTTAGGTTCTTACTCAGTGACAAATCTATTTGAATTTATTAAAAACTAGCTCGTGGGCGTAGACTTGCTGTATAAATTATTTTTAATAACTCCAAAAAGAAATTAAAATAAATGAATATTTTGACATTTATCTTATAATATGTGTTCCATTCTATTATTCGCGAAATAAAACGGATTAAAACTTATTTAAGCATTATTTCTACAAAGGCACAAAAAGTGTGTTTTTTTAAAAAAACTATCGACTCACAAACACGATAAAGAAAAAAAAGTAAATTATTACTTTAAAACTAGCGAAGATGTAGCAGCGTGAATGAAGAAGAACGTATTCAGGTGGTTTGAATTAATAAGTAAAGATTATATGAAGCAAGAGTCAGAGGTAAGAGAGGTAAGGGGACAATTTGGTTGACCTTAGAAACCATAAAGGCCACCCCGAGGTTACGTAGCAAGAGGTAAATAATGACCCTGCTACGACAAAAGCTTCTTTTTTCTTTTATCAAGAATTTATTCTTGAGGTGGTCGTGGCACAAATGGCGTTGTGCAGAGGTTAGCTCTCTCTCTCTCTCTCTTTTTCGCTCTCATTATATATCAAATTAATATCATTTTCTGCGCTGCCAAGTTATTATTCACACCACATAAAGTCTAGAACTATAACGACGAACGGAATATTTTGACACTAACTTTTTCTAGCTATTCGAAGTGAAGCGTGAAGCTTGTATAATTACATCATTTAAAATTTATATTAAAATTTCCCAGTCAGTACTACACTCATTTAACTAGATGGGTATTTATTTACATTGAGCATCGAATATTTATTGTTATTACATTTGTTTCTCCGCTGTAATAATTCAATTTATGAGCAATTTCGCGCATCCATATATAATGTTTCGATATATGTATGTATGTATGTATTGAAAATGTTAAAATTATTACCAAATTTCGATAATTTGTTTACGATTGATCGCAGCTTGCTATAGCTTTTATGGTGTGAACAAAGAGGATGGAGGAAGCTTTCATGGTAGGTATATTTATATACATCACTGTACATCACTATGCTTCGATTTCTTAGCCTTTTAGAAACCCTTCGTTTTGGATATCAAACTTTTATACTACGTTTATTATAACTCAGCCTCCGTTAGTAAACTGATAATATTTTTTTTACTTTTATTTGGCCACTACATACAATATCCTGGATATTTAAAGAATAGAATTATATTTCAATCAATTTATTATTTTTGTTAGTTATATACAAATAAACAACGATATTGCCGTCAACAAGTTGAATTGCAATTAACTTGGGAAAATGAAATATTGCGGCAAGTGGAAGACGGAGTGTCTTGGATGAGCTGTAAAATTAAATAAAAATTAAGTGACATCAATTATTATTAACTAAATTATTATAAATGATTACCTAAACTGCAACTCCAACAACTGAAAAACAACGCACAGCCTAAATTACAAAACATAGTAACCTGAAATTTGGCATGTTCTTAAAGAGTATAGAGGAGTATTAAAGAGAGAATTCCTGAAATATCAGGATATCAAATTCCATAGTCCACGTAACTGAAAAAATCCTGGAAAAATAAAATTCGTACCCAACACCATCACTTTCAATTAGCCACAAGCTGTATCACAAAACACAATTTATTATTCAAATTGAAAACTCATAATGATGAAAAGCACCGAGACCGTATCTCCCTAAATGATGGATAGACATAAAATGAAACGTAAACAAAAATACAAGCCGGTATAATTTCACACAAATCTAATAACGTCGTATACTTCTGACGAGCTTCGAGCTACGTAGGTGGTTATGCGATATCCTGGGCCCTTACTACTTGTTTTGGATTAGGATTTTCTGGTTTTTATAGGAAAACTCCTAATTTAGTTTGTATGGCTGGCTTTAGGCTATAAAAAAATATTATTTTGCCCATAATCTGGTTAACTAAAGTCTGCTTTTATAAGTTACGTTGAATTATATTATATAAAAAGAAGCAGGTTCATGCAATTTACCTCATAGAAGCGTAGGGCGGGATTTATTGTTAAGACACTCCGATTCCAACTTTCTGCCAAATTTTCTAGACATTGCGTGTTGAGTCGCCTAAAATCAACGCCGCGTTTCATCTTTTAGAGCGAGAAAATAAATGTTAATCAATAAGTAACCATTGGCTAGTACCTAAGCCTGTCCCATTATCTAATTAAAAATCATGGACATGGTATTTAAGCAGAAAAAATCTTTCTAAAATCTGATTTTATTATATTAAGTATATAATTTTATTTCCAAATGGGCTGCTTAATATTAGGTACTTGTTATATAAATTCAAATTTTTCGACTCGTACCGTAGTAGTCGCCTCATAAAACCTCTCAACCCATAGTACATATGACACAGCATCTTATACACCTTTCAAAACCTACATTACAGTAAAATGACGGATGCTATTCCTTTAATCCTTAAGTCAAGGTGTTAGGATCTATTTTTGATGAAAAATACGATATTTAAAATTGTTTTGTATAGACGACCCAGTTTAAAACGAAGTGACCCGAAAACATGCGAAGTCGAGGATGTCCTCAAATAAAATACAAATGTACAGTGAATAAGATTATTAATAAAGCCAACCAAATTAAAAAGGTCCCCTATGAAACAGTTAGGACTTTCTGTCAGAACGACTTTATGGCTGTTCCAAGTTTGATGATGTGTTATTAAATTATAGATCAGTAATAGAACAGTATGATAATATGATACTAATAGATTACAAATAACTTAGTGATTTATAATGAGATTTTTGCTAATTAAATATAATTGATTTTGTACGAGTATATATCTCATACTAATTAGAAAAAAGCTCAGTGAAGATTTGTATAACTTTTTTAAAGTATTGATTAATCTACACTTAGTATAGAAAAGTACTTAAAGAAAACACATAAAATTTGAATAAAGAATTTCGACGCAGTGCGGTGGAGAACGCATGGTTTAGGGGTCAGAACGCTTGGACGGTTTCCATGAGGTGCGGGTGCAAATCCCGCTGAGATCAATTTTTTTCTTTAAATATAAGGCCAATCAAGATTAACAATATTCGTACGGTGCAAATATCTTGAAATATTACCATTACTATAAAGTTAAAATCATATTATTACAAATATTAAAGAAGAACTGCATCATTTCCATTGAAACGTATGGATTTTCCATAATATTGGAAATTGAGAAAAGGATATCAAGGATCGTATCCTTTCAAATAAATTACAGGGAACTAACACTGGGACAGCAGATTTAAAGCGTGATTCAATTTTATTCCAATTCATAAAGAACATTACGGAGTTTCCAACTAATAGAAAAGTTAAGAATCGCTAATATTATTGATCTCATACTTTGATGGGCCAAGTTGGGATATAAAAACTTGGTGCATTCATTGCCGTGCGACTAGCAATAAATTATGAACTAATGGTCGATTATAGTTATCATCTTCATTGCTACTTCGTTTTAAGAGCTTTTTTTAGATTGGTAAGCTTTAAGCATATTTTTAGTGTTCATTAATTAAGTGCAAGGACACAGCCAAGTGATAAACTAGTAAAATAAGTGCGGGTCGGACTCACCCATGAATGGTTCCGAAGCAGCAAGTAACATAAATTTCTTATATCTATTCTACAGAAATGATTTTAAAATTTATTTCACGATTAACACCACTTTGGAAGTGCCTTCTCAAGCAAACTATTTATAGAAATGATCACTTTAGAAATTTTGAAAAAAATGTTAATTTAATATTTTTTTCTATTTTTGTTTAAAAATGTGAATGCGGTTCACAGAATAATTAATTACCAAAGTTTCAACAGTATAGTTCTTATACTTTTGGACAAAAGGGACTTTGAAATACGGACGACCAGAAAGACAGACAGACATACATGTCAAATCTATATATCTATAAGGGGGTTCCGTTGTTTCCCACTTAACTATGGAATTTTCAAAACTGTATTGACGTCACTTGGTCAGTCAGGAACCAATATGTTAGTTTTAGTGAGCTGCCTCACTAGAAATATTATATTAGTGAGGCTAATGTTAATAGTGTGACACTATGATGAAAATTAAATTTATTCAAATATTATTTATATCACCATACAAACATAGATACTTTTTGAGTTTTGCTGATAAGTTATTTATTCGAACGTAACGAACAAAATTTGTATAAAATAAATCACTAATTCGTATATTTGTAGCTCACAAATTAACTCAACGATTAATTAAGTTTTTACTCAGTTGAAATTACCAATATATAAATGGGAGCAAAGTCCTCATCAAAGTTGATTTACAATTTAAATGGAAGCTAATTTTTATTCGAATATTCTATAGTAATATAAATAATGTAATTTACTGCTATAATTATTTTTTTCTTTATTCGTAGCTCTACTATTCCCTTGTCAGGGAGTAGCAAGACCATTCATTTTGTCATGAGTTGAAACCATGAGAACAAATTTGAATAATTTATTTCACAAGCTAGAGATTGAACCCACAACTGTTGCACTAACAGATCGTCCGAAAATGGAGTATTTTGACATTATGTTCTTACTACTGACCCTCTATATGCAATGAAGTTAAATAAGTTAAATAGACTCTAGAATTCTAATTATTTACTATATGCATCTACTAACTAAATATTTATCAGTAGACTTTGTATAAGAAAATTGAAACAGCAATGAATTTCTTTTTTTAGTCATTGGAACAAAAATTTCAAGCACCCCATACCTTGAGTTATCTGGTTCATTCCGCCGCGTTGGTTTCAGCTAAATCTTTGTATGTGTCAGTGCGATGGAACTTTTTAGTACATTTAAGAGAACATTTTCAATTTTACATCTACCGTGCTGGGTCGAGATTTGTGAAATTTTTGTGTACTGGATATATATTGATATACACTGATATATTCTGATATATGTTATAGTCATTGGATTTAGTATAATTCGTTACTAATTTAAAATATGATTTTATAAGTAAAAAAAATGTAGAGCATGTTTTGAAAGTTATATATATCACATGTGACTTTACTGTAGGACCATATTGTATTACTTTCTTCTACCACCAGCCAAAACAAAAATAGCATTAATAAATTATATATTGAAAATCAGTTTAAAGATATTTATTCTCAATAAGACCTAAGCCACTTACTTGAGAATAATATTTGAGATACAATAATTAAGTTGTCGTTGTCAATTTATACATTACAAAGTAGACAATAAGTATCACACAATAACAAATCTGATTAAAACAAAAAAAAAAAACTTTTTATACTTACTTAACACATTGTTAGTAAAGATCATAAATGTATTTGGCTAGTTTAAATTTAAATGTGTTAAATGAGTTGACACTTTTTATGTTCAAGGGGACCCTGTATTAAAATTGCGTACCATACCATAGTAGGTTCCTGTCCTGGGCATCTCCAATAAACTAGCTCGGCGTTTGCAAGCATTACAACTACTAGTATTTTGTGTATTAATAAGGATGTAATGCTACATACGTATTTGTTAAGTGTTTTTCATATATATATATATATATATATATATATATATATATATATAATATATATATAATATATATATAATATATATATATATTTAAATATATACATATATAATTAAATATATATTTAAAATATATACCAAACATAATATGATACTATATATTAAAAAAATATATATTTAAAATAAAGTGACTAAAAAACTAACCAGTAGTTAGTTCAAAAATATATTTTTGATATATATTTAAAATCCGTTAATAAGTACCAATCATTTCGTTAATTGCTCTTTTATTATCTTTGCTTTTTTATAGCTTTTGTTTTTTTATGTATTTTATTTTATTACAATTTTTTTATAGACTATCAAATCTGATTTTGTATTAAGATAGACACTTGAATTTAAAAAAAAATATTAGTTGTCATTTTTCGTTTAAGTGTACTAAAATATGATAAGATAATTGAAAAAAGTAAAAATAATAAAAAACAAGCCAACGCCACACAGTGTTCTTAGGAGGTCACCCATCCAAATACTAACCGCGCCCACTGTTGCTTAACTTCGGTGTTCGGATGGGAACCGGTGCTTTCAACGTGGAATGGACGTTGGCGATGCTTGAAACTAAAACAAGGAATATAATGTTCTATCGAATAAGACTTTTATATTAGTTTTAATGGATTTCTTAGTTGTAATATATTTTTCTAAGTACATAAAACGAGACAAGAGAAAGAACAAATATTGAAATAATTGCAAATATATATATTTTGAGAATTTCACATACGTGTTAATATATATGCTATATATCTGCTTCCTGATTTAGTCGTAATATAAAATCCCTGTTAGTTACATGACTTACTGCTTTCATATATATGAAGTAATAATCCGATTTAATATTCGAACTTATAATCACCAACCATCATTTGGATCAAAATGTTCAAGTCAATTGAGAAGCAAAACGAATTTCATCCATGCATAACTTAAGTCATACATGACCCTCGAGGCTAATACTGGCTGCACTATGCACCAGCTATAGTAAAGCTTATTTATTTTTCAATCCTTTTTATATCCTGCGATCTGCCCTTTTCGGGCATTTAGCTGGTGGTTATGAGTAGCTCAGTGCCATGCATGGCATACGCCCAGTGGCATATCCATATAATGTGGAGGAATATCTTGAAAGATATAATTTTGTGATCAAAGGAGGTCGTGGGGTGCTCTTTTCTTAAGTCGTTTGAAAACGCATGTTGGCTTCATTAAGTCGCAAGCAAGCTCGTTTGGGTGCCTTTTAATAGTAGTAGAGCTTATGAAGAAATGTATGATTGTAGCACTATTGAAATGTGCATTTTTAAATAAACATATAGTCACGTCACTAGACTTACTGGTATGATAAAATAGACATCGAAAGGCAATTAAAGAGACACACACATATAAAAAAATATAAATATACAACAATTTCCAACTAATACATTAACCCTGAATAATTAATGGCGCCCAACGTGGGGCACAACATGTACAGTTTTACTCTGCAGTCAATAAAACCTTGTGACGAAGCATTATAAAGATGAAAATATAGTATGTTACTTTCGTCTAAACTATACTTAAAACAATGATAAAAATTATTATTCCATGATATTACGATCAAATGTTGAAATAAAACAATAAAGAATGCCAACATTACACGATATTTTAGGAGGTCACCCATCAATATACTGACTGCGCTTACCATTGCTTAACTTCAATAATCAGATGAAACCCGCTGCTCTCAACATGTAATGGACGATAGCAATATTTTAAATTTTTTTGTAAATTTATACAAAAATATAGCTAGCTTTAAGCTCTTTAAAAACCCATTTTCTTGAAATAAAAAAAAATATTATTTATACTACGTACATTCTAATTTAACTATGAAAGTAAAAATTCAACTCGATACTCCATGATATATCACACAATCTAGCCACGCTTAAATAATAACCCATTCGGCCATTCACCCAACATTTCTAAGCAAATTGGAAAGCAAAACGACTTCGTTACCTTGCAATTCACATGACCTAGTTGTGTCCATGACTTTCGTCCATTCATAATTTCAGTCTAGATATACGACCACTCGAGGCGAATACTGACACTTTATACCAGTATATTGAGTTAATGATAATGATTTTGTCACAACTGCATAGTTAGAACGTGTAATGGGAGGTTCTGACTTCAAATTTCACTTGAAACAATGTTTATACCGTTTTCCTTAAGATTTAATATATTTATTAAATAATCATAACTAATAATCATAACTTTATTAAATAATCATAACATAATCGACTGACAGTGACGGACATGTCTGCTAGATGTAGACAGATACCCATCTATGAAAGTGCAAAACTATATTTTATATATTTTATAATTTAATCATGGCGCACATTGGGCTCCATTTGTTACGTTAATTTTAACCTAGAGTCGATAAAAGCTTGGAAAAAGTCCATAAAGGTTATGTAAGAGAAGAAACAAAAAAAATAAAAAAGAAAACATTGTTACTTTCAGCTCAACTATCCGAAAAAAAAAAATTAGTATTACATAATAATATAATCGTTGATAAATAAAACAAAAAACATCGTGCGATATATTTGATTCATCCATCGAAATACTGACCGCAAAAAAATATTCCGACCGTGTAAAAATAATTGTATAAACGAAGCTTATAAACTTAAGTAAACTAATATTAATAAAATATATAAGTTTGTCTATGTATCTGATATAACAGATGCAATGTAAATAATATTGTTTTTCATGCTATTGACAAATACTTTTATTTATAACTCAATTGAAAACCAAGGTGTAATATCTTAGTTTTTGATTGAGTCCCACGCTGGGCGCCATATATTTGAAGCAATTAAATATATGGCGCCCAGTGTGGGACAAATTTAGCCCCATGATGGGAGCCAAATCTTAAGAATTTTGTTTTATATAATAGTTTTGTTTTATAGAAATACATTACATAAATTGAAAAATGAAAAGAATAAATTAAAAAATAATAGAGACTTAAACTTTGTCACAACAGCTAAGTTTGTATTAATAGCCATTTTGCTAGTTATAGTACACTACAATCCGATATTAAAATATTCAAAATAAACATAAAATTTCAGTACGAGAGATTAGGAGCTCTTTAAATTTCAGTTTATTTACCATATTTTATAACTACCATTAATATTATTCTATTCCTACTTCACTTTCTTATAGAACCTTTGGAAAATATTCAAAATAATAATTTATTAAATTAGTCAAATGAGTCTCATACAACGCATGACTGACACCAAATAGTCAACTACTATAGTTAGCTATACATGAATAAGGGCACCATCGGTAATTAAAATAAAATAAACAAAAAACGCTTGTATAATCTGAAACGCGGAACAGTTCGAATTCAAGGCGTTTTAATTAAAACAGTTCGCTCTAGTTCATTCAGAAAAAGTCGCCATCCCGTGTTTTTGAAAAGGATAAGATATATTTTTTTTATTTTAACTCATAACCGTGCCGCGGCCGCGACACGTTGACTATGGCGTGTGCTTTTAATTTGTTTATATGGAATGAATATTTTATTTATAGTATTTTATATTTAGTTATTTAGAAAAAAGCTTCTTGAAAAGTTGTGACCGTAATATTTTATAAGTATTAAAACTACACGTTAGCTTTTTTCCTATGGCTTCGTTTTGTTTATCAAATAAATATATAACATTATATTAAGGTTTGTTTAATATACTTGACATTTAAAGTGCACGAGATACTAAAAGTAAAGTGAGTTACAATGAAACAATGAACTTGATGTAATAAAGCCAAAACTGCATTTTACAAACAAACTCTTTTTAATAAAAGTACTAATACATTTTTTTGTATTTATTTATATGATGGATAAATAATAAAAGATAAAATCCAAATAATTATCTTTATTAAACATTATTGATTAGTGTGGTCTACTTTAAAACTAATTTATAGGTAGATCACTTTTTACCATAAAATGTGGAGGAATATCTCGAAAGATATAATTTTGTGATCATAGGAGGTCCTGTGATGCTCTCTTCTTAAGTAGTTTGAAAACGCATGTTGGCTTTATTAAATCGCAAGCAAGCTCTTTGGGTGTCTTTCCAGGCAACAAGCATATGCTTGTATTTTGATTGGGAGTTTGTGACAAACCAAGGAGCATTTGTTATTGTGGAAAGCATTTTTGACTGAAATCATTGTACGATGTCCAGATTAGAGTTAGCTGCAGTTCCCCAAAAGTTCCAAGCCATAAGACGAGATTGGTTTTAAAATTGTTTTGTATAATAGGAGTTTATTATGCAACGAGAGACCAGATCTTCGATCTTCAAGAGCCAGTGGAGCTTGCAGAATTGTACACTAAAAGCCTTTCTTTTTGTGAGTACGTGTTTTTTCAGGTCAGCCGTCTGTCTAGATGTATACCTAGGTAGCGTACGTCATCAGTTTGATGGATTGTTATTCCATTTAGGTTCAAGCTGGGGCATGTCTCGTGTCTGAGAGTAAATGTAACTTGCACTGACTTCTTCTCATTTGCTCTTATTCTCCAATCCTTCAGCCAGGTTTAGATTTTGTGTAAGATTTTCCTGGAGTTTGTGTAATGCTCTTTCGGGATTTTTATGGGTTGCGATAAGTGCTATGTCATCTGCATACGTCCCCATAAGTACCTCTTCTATTGTAGGTAGATCGTATGTATATATGAGATATAAAACGGGGCTCATTACACTGTCTTGTGGAACACCTGCCCTTAGTTCACGCAGGCTTGTTCTATCTTCACCATGCTTGACCTAGAATTTCCGTCTTTGGAGGTACGGCTTAATGATAAGGTAGAAGTTCATAGGTAGGACTTGCAGGATTTTGTAAAGTATGCCTTCGTGCCACACTTGGTCAAATGCCTGTGATATATATAATACCAGGAAAGCCGCTGAGCAGCATTGCTTGTGTTCATAAGCTTAATTTATTTTTGCCACTAGACTGTGAACCTGTTCCATAGTTCTATAAGCTTCTCGGAAGCCAAACTGGTGAGCAGGGATGATGTTGGACTTGACAAGCTCTGGGGTCATCGTTTCAGGACTAGCAATTCAAATATCTTTGATCAACGGGCAGTACGCTTATGGGTCGATACGATGTAACACTTTCTAGGTTCTTCCCTGGTTTTGGTATAAGAATGATTTCTACTACCTTCCACTGATCAGGTAAGAGTTGTAGTCGTAAAATAGCGTTATATATTGCTGTAAGCAAGATTAACGTCGAATGTGGGACTTTTTTCCTAATTTTAGCAGTGACGAGGTCATAACCAAGGGCTTTATTCAGACTGATTTTCTTAATGGTGGAATATACTTCATTAGTAGTAAACTTTTTTATAGGAGGGGCAAGTTGATGAGGGACAGAGCTTTTCGGCATCACTTTTTGTCCTGGAACCATCGCTCTGACGCAATGGAGATTGGAATGCAATAGGTCTTTTTAACGATTTAGTAAGTTTAGTAAGTTTCCACTAGGAATAGTCAGTTGCAGAAGTTGCATCCAAGTTTGACGGGCGTTTTTCGTTATTTTGTACGTATTCGAGGATGCGTTTGACTTGTTTGACTAGGTTATTGAATTTATTTTTGTCACTGGGGTGACGAGTTATTTGCCGTTTCTTTCTAAGTGATCTCTTCTTTTGTATTAAGTCAATTGATGTATGTGGGCACAAATGATATCGATTACTCTTTGTGGGGTGTTAAGTCTCAAGCAGCTGTTGCGTTTTGTTAAATTTTCCACAGCCGCAGTGATGTCCTCATCAGATTTTAGAGGAATGTGTATATCTAAGATTTTCCCCAAGACTTTTCTAAAATGTTCCCAGTTGGTGTTCCTTGAGTGGATTCTGCACGGTTTTTCCACTTCCATTATGTCATTATACAGCTCAGCTATGACCGCCGTGTGGTCTGATGATAGATCATAGGTTGAGTGACATCATAAAGACGACAATGGGAGACTTTTGGTGACAAAGAAGTCCACAAGGTCTGGTTTCTTTTTTGGGTCAGTAGACCAGTATTTAGGTTTTCCTGTGGTTATGACACTAAGATTTTTCTGTTGGATAACTTTCAAATCCTAAAACAATTTAAAAAATAAAGTGTTTTTATATTTTGAATGCATTTATATTAATGTATTGAAATAACACACTGTAATAGTAATACGTGTTACGTGCAATAAATAACAATATTTATAGCAAGACTTTGTTCATATATATATATATATATATATATATATATATATATATATATATATATATATATATATATCTATATATATATATATATATATATATATATATATATATATTATTACTTATACACAAAGTACTCAACATATTGTATTATACTAATAAAGAACGTAGGACAAAGTCTGCGACCAACGAATCATTGCGTCTAGATTAGTGTCTCATTAAATTTTCTAAAAGCATTCCAAGAAATGTTTTATAAAAACGTTCTCGACGAGAACTCTGTTTCGCTTAAAATGAAAATTGTAAAAGATTTTCTCAAAGAACAAAGGATTGAGTAAATATTAAATTTAAAGTAAATATTCCAAATTGAACTATGGGACATTTAATGGGACTAGATTTTGGGAAAAATGGGACTACACGTTTACAGTAATTTAAAATTACTGTAAACGTGTAGTCACTGTAGTCCGTAGTGACATGTAGACTGAGGTGGGGTTTGTCTGTCCGTTAATACTGTTATTATACTACCGACATCGATATCTTAGTTGCTTCGACTAGTACCCTTAATTAATTACATTTAAAATATGTAAGTATCTCAAGAAGAAAAGATGATATTGTTACATTATCAAATTATAAATCCATTTTGTTTTATATATCACAGTTGATTATAGCTGTAGGGGAAGAAGTAAGAACCTAGCGATTAAGCCGCAATTTATTAAAAACAGAAATATTTTCAATATGGGGTAATTTACCCCAAAAGTGAATTTGAACGCACAATGATAATATCCAAACTGAGCCATGTTAAAGTCGATTAATAAAATATTCAAAAATAATTTTCTCAAAAAATGCAACAAAGGTTATAGGAATTTCAAAAACTAGCTGATATTTAAAAATCGAATGCTATATTCAGATTTCACAACTACCTTACATACTTACATATTTGAAACGGTCCCGAATAAAATATTCATGACAAAGACATCAAAAATTCCCTTTGTAGTTTTGAGTTGCGACGAGGATTCTAAAAACACGGCACTGGTATGAGTGAGGTCCCCTTTTAAAACGGGTTAATAGGACGAAAGCTTTAAAATTTGTTTATACAAAGCATATTCATATATTTTTTATACTCTGGCTATATTTTTGAGAAGTAGGTAAGTATGAAGAGGGAGATAGAGACTTGTTAGAGAATCTCGTTATGGTAGATATGCTTGAGTTATTACTAAGTGTAAGTACAACACAAACTAAAGATATTGAGAAAAGAAGGAAATTTTATAATAATCTCTAAAATATTATTAAGTACATTAATACGTGTAAGTGTAAGGTATCCATTGTTATTATTGTTATTTTTTCATTGTTGTGTTGTATCCTGGTATAAAAGGAGATTTCAATCACTATTAGATTGTAGAACTTACGTCATATATAATGTATTATTTATTTTTCCGTTTAATAGTAATTCTATCTATATATATATATATATATATATATATATATATATATATATATATATATATATATATATATATATATATATATATATATATATATATATTATATATATATATATATATATATATATATATATATATATATATATATATATCACATTCAGTAGTTTTATGTATCAAATATTTTGTGTTAGGCGGAAAGTTTTGTGAAATCATTCATCACATTCTCACTTAGGCGTCTAGTCTTGGTAACAATTTTTTGTACCGTGACAGATAGTCACTTGAGTTTCTTCACAAAGTGTCAGTGACAATGAGCTGTAGTCTTCCTTGTGTTTGTGCATCATTTAATAGGTATCTAATTTCTTGATTTCTAAACAAAAAAATAATTAACGGCTCGTGATTCTAAATTTAACAAAACATTCGAAAATTATAACATTACTTCATGTTAACTCGTAATAAAAAATAATAAAAATAAGCTTTGTAAGCATTATGTTAGTATGAGACAAATTTAAAAATATTTTACGTTTAAGAGACAGTAGTTGAAAAAAAAATGGTTTTACCCAATCTAACTTCTTATAATATCAATTATCCATAGACATATTTGAACTAAGTTTTTTTTTGTATAACTCTAGGACGATCAGGAAGTATATGTTACATTATACAAAGGCTGTTCAACGCAGGCTCGAGGTCCTCAATCAAACAAAAACTGTAAGTTGGAGAGTGTCACCGACGGCCTGTTTCATAAATCTCGGGGTTCCGTAGGTAGCCGCTATAAATTCGGTGAATTACTACCGCCTTTAGGAGGTTGTGGTGTAAGTATGGAAAAATTGCGTTTTATTTTTCCTTATCTATATTATAATGTATGCAAATACTACAATTATAGAAATTATCCTGCTTTGAAGGTGTCTGTGAGACGTGTGTTTGAACCCTGGGACATCTTAGTTTTTCACGAAATTTAATATATAATAGTACAAAGGAACTGATCCCCATAAAGAGATATTGTATATTAAGTTACGAATCGTAACTTTATACTTCTTTTTTACTATTTCAGTTTTTTACAGAGTATAAATATTAAATATTTTTAGGATTAATTAATAAGTGTTAATCTACACAAAGGATAGAAAAAAATACTTAAAGACATCAAAAAGTATTATTATTTTATTTTATTTTTATAGTATAAATATTATTTCAATTACTATGTGACAGCCTAAGTGTTGCTGTATATAAACACTGTAAATTCTAAAATTATATAAAAACATATGTATATAATTATCGCTATACGTCTATCGCTTAAAAATCACTTAGGTAAAAGAAGTCCAGAATAAAGATAACGGCAGTAAGACTCCTCGGAGGCTGTTTAACGGACATGTGTTTTTGATGGGCTCCTCGATGGCTATAAACTCATTGGAAATATTCGGGGTCCAATGTCTTCATCGGTTATGTCGCTATAACGCTTCTGTACCCTTCGATGGTAGTTTGTCATAAATTTTTATTATTAAAATATGTACACAATTTTATATGTACATATATTATATATGTAATTTTGAGATTTTGTTGGGAAATCATTTTTAACTTGTTATATTTTGATAAATATAATTGAAAATAATTCATTCTCAGTCAGAAGGACATGAATTTTCTAGTGACGTTTGAACTAAATGTCAAGTTAATCATACCAAAGAAATAAATTCCGTTATCTACAAACAGTTTATCTGAATGATTCAGAATCAATGCTAGTGTATATTATATCTGTTCCATGATTCAATATGTATGCATTTCTACCCTGTTCTCATGACGATAGTACAACACTATTTTGGCTTAGTCTAAAGAGTCATATATATATATATATATATATATATATATATATTATATATATATATATATATAATATATATATATATATATATATATATATATATATATATATATATATATATATACATATATATATACATATATATATATATATATATATATATATATATATATATATAATATATAATATATATATATATATATATATATATATTATATATATAGATATATATATATATATATATATAATATATATATTATATATATATATATATATATATATCTTCTCTTTCCACTTAGCATATCCCAGCCTATTGCCAGGGTCTGCTTTCCTACTCGTCTACTCCACTTTGCACGGTCTTGAGCATCCTCAGTGGTTAGTCCATTGGCTCTCATGTCGTGCGTCACGACGTCCAGCCATCGCTTCCTTGGGCGTCCGGGGGGTCTTACTCCAGGGGACAGACATATCAAGGCATTTTCTTCCGACGTAGTTCTTAGGCCGGCGCAAAACGTGGCCTACCATCTCAGACGACGCTCTTGGAGCTTATCCGCTACGTCACGGACCCCAAGACTACCTCGAATGAATGTGTTGCGTATGCGGTCAGCCCGAGTAACGCCACACATCCACCTCAGCATCTTCATCTCCGTTACGTGAAGCTCCTGAGTGTGCCGAGATAATGCTGGCCAACATTCGCTGCCGTATAGAAGAACTGGTCGGATCATGCTCTTGTTTATCAGCCCCTTGAGTTTGGGCGGTATTCTGCGATCGCAGACCACACCAGTGACCTCCCGCCATTTGGCCCAAGCAGCGCTAACCCGGGCGTGGACATCGTAGTCCATGCCTCCGGACTCGTGCATAATGGATCCAAGGTACCTGAACTTCTCCGACTTAACGGCTGGCTCAGGCCCGATGTGGATGGTGCTCGAGTCTGGGTTCCCGCAAGCCATGTACTCGGTCTTTGACACATTCAGTTTAAGACCACCGTTCTCAAGCGCACCCTTCCAGGCATTCACTTTACGCTCCAGCATCAGTCGGTTCTCGTCAATGAGTACTATGTCATCGGCATACATCATCAGCCATGGAGGCTGGTCCTGGATGTGAGCCGTGACAGTATCTAGCACTACATTAAACAAAAGTGGACTAAGAGCTGAGCCTTGGTGAACCCCTACTGTAATGGGAAGGGTTTGGTATCGCCAACAGCGGTCCTAACTGTAGAAACAGAGTCGTTGTACATGTCTCTGATAATAGCAACATAGGATTCAGGGATCCCTTTGGATCGCAGTGCCCACCAGATACACTGACGTGGCACACAGTCAAAGGCCTTCTGCATGTCCAAAAGGCCACATGCAGAGCTCTCCTTTTTTCCCTGTAAGCCTCCATCAAATTCTGAGGGCAAAAATGGCGTCCATAATGCCTGATCTGGTTGAAACCCATACTGAGACTCAGAGACAGTACTTTCTTGGCGGAGCCTGAGGCCGATCATGCGCTCGAAGAGCTTCATGGTGTGGCTCATAATCTTAATGCCCCTATAACTACCGCAATCTTGAACACTGCCCCTTCCTTTGTAAATAGGGATAATAAAGCTCTGCCGCCACTGATGTGGCATCTTTCCAGTATTCAAGATACGGTAAACAGGTCAGTAAGTATAAGCACACCAAGAGAGCCCAACGATTTCCACGCCTCAATTGGGATGTCGTCAGGTCCTACCGCTTTTTCCGTTCTTCATGCGTCGAAGACAATTACGAGTTTCGCCACGGGTTATTGGAGCAACAAGTCCGAGGTTAGGAGATAATTCAGGAGGAAGACTACAAGACTGCTGAGTGTTCAGCAGCTCCTTAAAGTAGCTTCTCCATCTCTACACAGAGGCATGACTACAAAGCAACGTGCCCCGAGAATCTCTGACGCAAAGACATTTTGTAATATCCTGCGTCGCTTTATCTCGAGCACGAGCCAATTTGTAGATGAGCTTCTGCCCCTCCACAGTTTCAAGTTTATCATATAGAGGTAATAAACTTTCACTGCGGGCTCTGGCTACAGCTCTTTTGCTGGCACGTTTTGCTGCTATGTACTCCAGCCTGTCTTCAGGAGAGTTGGAACGCTGCCACTCCTTAAATCCAGTCTTCTTATCATGAATCACCTCTTGTACCTTGTCATTCCACCACCATGTCTCCCTGTCCATAATACGTCCTCCCTTAGAAACGCCAAGAACATGCTTACCAGCCGTAATGATTGCTGACTGAGCTCGATCCCAAGCATCCTGAGCAGTTTCGGTGTTAGTTGATAAATTTTGACTGTTAACCTCTGCCAGAAAGTCGGTCTGCATCGGTCCATTCAGCAACCACCACTTGATCTTAGACTTACGCGTCTCGGATAATTTCTTTAGCGGGGTAACGACATAATCCATGACAAGAAGACGATGTTGGGCCGTGAGGCTTTCGCCAGGAATGACTTTACAGTTAGTTACCTTGCCAACATGACACCGCCTGGTCAATAGGTAATCTATTTGGGTTGAATGGAGTCCACTCGCATACGTAATAAGATGCTGCGGACTCTTTTGGAAGAACGTATTCACGATGGCCAGATCAGATGCAATACAGGTTCTTAGGATATTTTCGCCCTCTATATTGCGGCGACCGTGACCAAAACCACCGTGGACACGTTCATACGTATCCGCAGCCTTACCCACGTGACCGTTAAGGTCTCCCCCAACTATGATCACCTCGGTAGATGGTATAGCGAGTAGAACCTCTTCATATTGCTCCCAGAATGACTCCTTTTCGGCCCCGTTACAACCAGCCTGGGGAGCGTATGCACTAATTAAGTTGGCGATAGCCCCCTCAACCAGTACCTTCACCCGCATCAGGCGGTCACTGCGTCGGTCAACTTCGAGGAGACCATTCCGTAGCTCTTCAGATAAAACTACTGCTACACCAGTTTTACCGGAAGGAGACCCAGTGTATATGAGCTGGTAACCCTGTCCGATGTTACGAGACTTATTGCCCTTCCAGCGCGTTTCCTGAAGGAAAGCACACTGGACCCGACGCCTCATGAGTACATCTGTTAGTTCCCTGCATCGTCCGGTTAGAGAGCCAATATTCCACGTTGCAAAGCGGAGTTTCCTTCTGGGTACTATCTTCTTTAGCCGTGTCCGTACTTGACACGGTAGCCCTTGCCCATTTAACACAGGTGTAGGGCGATGTGCCTGCGCGTCGTTTAGCGGCGACGCCCTAGCAGTACCCAGCAACATTTTTGGTCTTTCCATATGAGTGGCTGGTGGTGGCTTTTTAATGGAGCGATTGCCATCTGACCTCCAAAACCCATTTTTTGTGGGAAAAGAGGGAAAAAAATAAGCAAACCGGGGGCGCGGGGGGGGGGGGGTAAGGACACCACTTTCATGGATTGGGAAGAAGTATGACAGTGGTGGCTCGAGGATCCGGGGTCGCGTACCCGTATGCCCAGTACCAATATCGGACAGACATTTGGCCAGACACCCTCTGGACTAAACTATCTATATATATATATATATATATATATATATATATATATATATATATATATATATATATATATATATATATATATAATATATATATATATATATATATATATATATATATATATATATATATATATATATATATTATATATATATATATATATATATATATATATATATATATATATATATATATATATATATATATATATATATATATATATATATATATATATATATATATATTATATATATATATATATATATATATATATATATATATATATATATATATATATATATATATATATATATATATATATATATATATATATATATATTTTGTTTTTTTTTTTAAATGTTCATTATAAATTTAAATTTACTTTTTCTTTTATATTTTTGTTTTTAAATCTTTTTTTGTTGTTACACTGCCTCTTCTTGATGTTTGTTTGACAGTTATTCCCTTCACTGGAAGAGATTTCTTGGCAAATTTTATTTTAATATTTCGTGGTTGTATTTTGTTTATGTGCAACGAAGAATATTCTTATAAATTTGTTGTTTACTCTAAAATATATTTTATATGTTATTTAATAGAAATTTTCGTAACGTCCCTGTGGAAATAACGAAATCTCAGCCAAGAATAAACAAACGCAACGAATTTCCGAAAACAAAATCTTA
Source organism: Dione juno (assembly GCA_037127375.1). Taxonomy (NCBI): domain Eukaryota; kingdom Metazoa; phylum Arthropoda; class Insecta; order Lepidoptera; family Nymphalidae; genus Dione; species Dione juno. The sequence goes on from JAXRJS010000066.1 coordinate 1,805,344, forward strand.
TTGATACATTTTATCCAATAACGTTTATCGAGAAAATGAAATCGACGCCGTTTCAAACCTACCCACATACTTGTGTCAATCGCCTACATCGACTTGTTACGGGCAACCCAAAAGCAAAGCTTTCAATGGAAAATTAACCTTAAGTCATTAACATAAGGTTTAAATATTGTAAATTCTTATCATAGGGTTAGGCGTGATACACACCTGCGCCCGGCCATTCGTCAACAAATAAATCGAGTCCCTAAACCAAGGGAAATAAATCGCGATGAAGATCTGCGAAAAAAGTGGCTAATTTTTTTGTATGTGTTCTGGGTGAAATATAAGGGTATATGTACTTCAAAATTGTATGGCTACCCAAAATATATAAAGATGTGAAGTTAGGAATTTTCGTTTCTAGAATTATATACGATAAGCAGGTAAGTAAGAAAAGTACGTTTAAATTGTTAGTACCTAGTTAGTTCCTAGATTTGGTTTAAATACACAACTCTCTTACAAGCCAAATTGGACAAATATAATATATGAAATTTTAAAATTTGAAACGAACATAGTATGTAAATCAAACCATATACAAAAAAGTATTTAATAATCTGACATTGGTTTAACGACGCTTTTTATTGATGTTGTAATTTTGTGGCAAGCACTTTTTTAACGGTGTATAATTTCTTATTACATGGTAAAATACGTCTGTGAGATGAATTAGTTGATTGTGACATTACTGCTATGTACGAGGCAGTCATGGCGCAGGGTCTGACGGTAAACGCGAGAGTTGTGGGTTCGATTCCCAGATTGGTAACAGAGTAAAGCATGGCGTTGAGATACACCAATCAACATGTCAAAAGTTAGGCGGAAAGTGGGGAATGGAGTGTCTTAACACTAGGTTCCCTCTGTCTGCTATAAGCGGGATACAACGTGAAGCTCTTTGTTTATTTACTAGCGATCCGTTTGTAACTTCGCTCGCTTGATCTATGTTCTCGGATTTACTTTAATATGATATGCATGTACATGTCATTTTATTTTTATTTGCTCCTTTAAGTCAATTTACTTCTAAAATATTCGAATTCTAAAATATACGAAAATTCTATAATATTCGATTCTTCTGTTCCGGAGATTAGCTCTGTCCGGGCTATAGCGGAACAACAGACAGATAGACAAAAAAAATGTATTTATTTGTGTTTTAGTAACATGTGAACTACTAACTATACACACTTGGAAATACACTACTATTTTTAAATCACAAACAGACACTTTTTTATTTGTATAGATTTCACCATATCCCTTCATCACGCAATATTTCAAATTTAGGCGAAAAGTGAAGAACATAGTTTCTCCATACTTAGCTTAGCTTGATGTGAGCCATTATGTCATTTATTCCTTTATTAGATATAAACTTACAGTTCTTTTAACGTCAAAGAACGAATAAGCTTTGGTAGAAATTACAAGAAAGACGTCTTGAGTCGGTGCAAGCTTGAGTTCGAGATTTTAATTACAAAGCTGTACACAAGAATGGTTTTTTCCTAGTAAAATACGTACCTACCTGCATTTACAGATATTCCCATAAAATTTGATTTCAAATGCACGAGTTGTGACCCAGATACCATTCTCATAATAGTAATATTAAATATTTTCAATTTACTTTAGACGATACTACAGTCTTGCTGTCTTTCTTGTATCAATTACATACTTATTAGTTGCCTAATTTATTTTTACATATAAATAGAATCTAGTCGTTATATTTTGATTTTTTTTCATTAATTTTATTGTATTGTTCAATTTTATATCACTATCTGTTAGTGCAATATGTATTTAATTAACATATAAATAAAGTATATTTCATTTTTAAAACCATACCCTTTAAAAAAGCATCGAATCGAAATGGACCAAGTTACAATATTTCATTAATAACTAGGGCGCGACCTCGAGCTGAGAAAAAGTTTTGTAATAAATAATATTAATTAATCGTTTTGTTGGTTTGTTGTTAATTAAAATCACGACAAATAAATCATTTTTTCAATTTCAAATTTAAAATATATAAAGCTTATTTTTTTATTAGCTACACGTTGTATTTGCCTAGGTAGCAGGATATATATATAGTTATGAAACTGGGATCATTTTGTAATGGATCTTAGCCCATTATTTTGTATTATCAGATTGAATAAA